>CM033745.1:6609396-6902126 GCA_019671005.1 Hibiscus mutabilis
TTTTATTTTTGATTATAATTTATCTTTATTTTTTTAGTTTTTAATAAGAATAACCCTACTCTTGTGGTACATATTTTTCTGCCTTTTGGCACGTCTTCCTCTGCTTTTTGACACATTTTTTGTTTTTTTTTTTAATATTCTTAGAGTTAGTTTTGACATCGTCTCGATTCATTAAGATGGCTCTAATTTGATTATCTTGCTGGTCTTTCCTGTTTGGACCCTCGGATTGAATTTGGATACATGATTTGAGTTCGTGAATGGTTATGTCGCGACTCTCGGCTCTGATTTGCAGTTGTCGGTGGTCTTTTAGTAGTTTGATCCCTTTAATAGTTCGTTTACCTTGCAGTCAAACTTTTTTGTATCTATCTTTTGTTTGAGTCCTTTGATTAAGTTTTTAACCTTTTCTTTGTATGGTTCTGTGTGATCTCAAGTGGCTAGTTACTTATGTCAATGGTTCTAGAAAAATACCCAAATTATATGTTTAGTTTGCGTTTCTAGTTGTAAACTCTCATTGTAATTTGGATATTTTTTTATTTTTAATAAAACTAGCAGTTTTTATCAACAAAAAAAAACATTTCGACGGAAGATTATACCATTAAATTGTAAGATTAAATCTTTAACAAATTAAGTCATGTTGATCATCGCTGACTATAAAAATACCACTTTCGGGAAAGAAAAAAAAAGGTACCAATCTAATAAAAAGGAATAATTTAGAAACTACTTTGGTATTTAAGCCTTATTTTAATAAGAGGACTGTTAAGGTAAACAAATCTGAAGGAGTCAAGGGACTCGGTCGAGCACGAGAGAAGAAAAGCGAGAAATTTACATGTCATGGTCATAGATACACTATCAATTGTACAAGTTTTGATTTTGGGTTTTTGTGCGTATTTTACAGCTTTCATGTTGTAGAAGTGGTCAAAGACAATGTTTCAAGTTAGGCAACGGATTGGATTACCAAGCAAATAAAGTTTTAGTCTTTGTAGATTGTAAGTATCTTGTCAAACACGTTGAGTGCAATGGCTACATGAGTCATGAAGTATACCTATCCCCTTCTCAATTCTCAGGCATTGCATGTGAGGATGATACGAAAATCAGGCTCCTAAACATTGGCATCGGAATGCAGTCATGACTCATGTCACTAAAGCTCCTCCTCGCTTCTACAGAAAGGTGCTTGATTTTTCATCGTAATCGATCGAGTGGGAAATTTCTAAAATTCATATGAAAACCAAATAATAACAGCAAAGACAATATACCAATAAGAGAGGATGAACCGATGAAAGAATTCAGATAACTTCTCAGAGACATCATCATTTTTATAGTTGTGAATATGAACGAGATTTACATGGTGTTTACAGATAACATGTCTGCCTATATGTACCTGTCACTGGAGTGATATTCAGTGATCAACATGATCAAAAAGCTTCGAACAAACAGCATTGGCGTCGATATTTTCCATCTTTCTTCTGCTCTTCTACTGGAGTGACTTTATTAATACAGGAGGGGCAGGCCATGGCTTAACCGGAGAACAGTATAGTGATTTTTATTTGTTATTTCTCCTTGTTCATTGCATATAAAATACATACCGGGCAGTGAAAGGAAACCCCATGCCTTCATAGACAATTAGGTCACCAGTAATACTTCCGAGGAAGGATCTTCATCCAACTCGATATCTCCACATGCACTAAGTACTGTAGCGAGGATGTAATCATCCACCTCGAAACCTTCTGCTTCCATCCGATACATGAGCTGCAAAGCTTCTTGACACAGTCCGTTCCTTGCATAACCCATTATCATGGCCTTCCAAGAAACCAAATTCCTTTCTGGCATGCTGTCAAAAACACGAAAAGCCTCTGATACGAAACCGCATTTGGCATACATATGAATCAGTGCACTACCCACAAACACATTAGAGAAGGCGGGAGTTTTATTAGCAAAGGAGTGAATTAACTTCCCTTTTGTAACAGCTCCGAGCTTAGCACATGCTTTCAAAGCTGAAGAATAGGTAAAAGAGTTGGGTTCTACACCTTCCTCCAACATTTCCTTCAAAAATTCAAGAGCCTCGGTCTCATGCCCTAAGCTCGCACAGCCAGAAATCATGGCAGTCCATGAGACAACATCCCTAAGTGGCATCTGTTGGAGGACTTTGGAGGCAATATCATACTCCCCACATTTACAATAGAACCATACTAGAGTGCTTCCTATGTACATATTCGTTTGGATAGATTTTTTTACTATTTGTGCATGGACTTCCTTTCCCATAAGTAAATCCATAACCGAACCACAAGCCCTGAGTATGCTTACGGTGGTCAAGTTATTAGCAATTATATTCCGTCTCTTCATTACTCGAAAAAGACTAATGGCATCCTCACCGAGCCCCTTCCTAGCATAACCCGCTATAATGGAAGTCCATGTAACTGTATTTCTACTCCTCATGCCATCAAACACAATCCTAGCATCCAAAATCTCCCCACACTTTGCATACATGTCCACAAGAGATGTCCCTACGAAAACATCATTTTTGAACATCTTTTTTATTATAGCACCATGTAATTGCCTACCCAATCTCAATGCCCTTTTCTCTCCACAAGCCTTCAAAACACTGCAAACAGTGAACTCATTTGGCCAAAAACCATCACTTAGCATTCTCAAAAACAATGAGAAAGCCTCCTCCCCATATCCATGTTGGGAGCAAGCAGTTATCATGGCTGTCCAACAAACCACATCCTTCTCTTCCATCCCATGAAACACCCCAAAGGCCTTCGACAACTCCCCGCATTGAGTATAAAAATAAACAACAGCACTATCCACAATCAAGCTCCTCAAATTCGCTTTCAAGATACACCCATGAATTTGTCTCCCCAACTCAAAATCCGACCTCCTACTACACAAATTCATCACACAAACAAACATCTTCCCATTCCCTTGAACACCACTTGAGATCGAATCCCCAAACAACCTCAAAGCTTCATCATCAAAACCCAACTTGGAGTACCCATTAATCATTGCCGTCCAACTGACAACATTTCTTTCAGCCATTTCATCAAACACCTTTCGAGCTTCCGCTAACTTCCCAAATCTTAAATACGAACTTATCAAATTATTCTCAACATAGATCACCGGGTTCTTTAAATGCTTCAAAACAATCGCATGAACTCTCCTAACTTGTCTGGCACTAGTACAAGATTGAAGCCAAGCTGCCAGCTCATCAGAACCGGCACTTCGACTAACCGACGGTGGACTTATGTCCGTGAAATCGGCAACTGGGTTTTCACGGGAAGTTGAAATACCGGTTAAATTATCGAATTCGGGTGGAAAACATGAATCTTTGGATGCAAAACAAAAAAATTGGGATCGATTTTTGGCGTTCCTTAGTTTGGACTCGTTTTTGGAAGTCGAATAATAAAATGAACTTTGAATGGCGTTAAAAGAAGGCCATTGAAAGAGTGTTAGGTGCGGTGAAATCACCGTCAAAGAAAACATTGGCCAAGTATTTTTGCCTTCTTAAAAAACTCCCGCGAAAAACAGAATCCAATTTCCGAACTTTCAGCTCTTGTTGTTTATATTAAACCTAATGGTTTCAAAAACTCGATCAACGTAAAAAGACGATTTTGACACTAAGCTGGAAAACGACATCGTTTTGGACCACCAAAATTTAGAGCTTGCAAGTTCCAAAACAAACTCATTAAAAATCACCTGTCTGTCTTTTGCCAGTCTAAGACCTTATTCTAGAACCCTCCCAAAACCTTCATAAATTTCCCCCTGTTAATCTTTTTGCCATGGAGTTGGCTTGTTCAAGTTTTCAGGCTTGTTCCTTTTTTCCAGTGAGATTAAAGTCGTCTAAGTCTGCAAGTTATGAATCTTCTTTAGCTTTATTTTCTTCTCGTAAAAGTTCAAACTCATCTCGGATTCGTTGTTTTTCTTCAAAGTTCTCAAGTAAGTTACTTTTTTTACCTAATAATTTTGCGAATGAAGGTTGTTAATTTATTGTTTTCTTCACTGTTTTTTTATCTCTATTTCCCGCTTTGTTCTGCGTTAATGATGGTTCATCCTGGAATCGAATACAATAACGATAAAAATTAAGTGTTAAAGCTGAAGTATTCTATAATTATTAGGCCGATGTTCTTTGTTTGTTAATTTTATAATCCCTGTTCTTATTGGGTATGTTTTGGTTTTTTGAACTTTTATCAAGGTTTCTTTTGAAGTCCTTTTTTAAACGTTTCAAGTCAGATTAATTGGGAACTTCTGGTAGATGATGATTTTGGAAAGCATTGTTTGTTAGGAATTTTTGGGTGCTCGCAAAGTGTCTGTACTATTTTTAGGCCATTTGTCTTAAACTGATAATTTTCATTACGTAGCAGGTTGTCCTGCATTGGGTGTTAATCAGGTGAGGCGGAGGCGGCAGTTCTCTCTTGCTGCTATTGTTGGTGATAAAACTGCGGTGCCAGATAATTGTGATGAAAAAAAGGTTTCAGGCCTGGATTCTGACAGTTCCTTGCCTACTAATGATGAGGTCACCAGAGATGGGGGAAGTGAGAGTGATAAAGGTAGTGTTGAGGGGTTGGATACCAATAAAATGATCAGAGTTTGTGACAAGTTAATTGAGGTTTTCTTGGTTGACAAGCCCACACCAACGGATTGGAGAAGATTAATTGCTTTTAGCAAGGAGTGGAACAACATCCGAACTCATTTTTTTCAACGTTGTCAGGATCGAGCTGATAATGAAGGTGATCCCGGAATGAAGCATAAGCTTCTTCGACTTGGAAGGAAATTGAAAGAGGTTGGTTATTTGATTTAGAATGTTCCTTTTCAAGCAACATCAGTTTTTTGTAGTTTTCTTTTATTCTGGATTTTTGTACGAGATATTGTATCTGGAGAATTGTGTGGCTGCACATTATTGATCCGGGATTGATTATTTGTATTTAAACTTTCTACTTAACACCCTCCCTACACTTGGACTTAATAGAGAGACCTGCTTCTGCAATGCTCACATGCTGAGCAGATACATGTGCAGTGACGATTTGTAGGAATCAAACTTCTTATATCCTTTATATGGCATCTTAATTCTACAGAGATATATTTTCAAGCTTAATAATCGAGGCGTGTCTGATGCATACTGCTCTTATTTTTAAGTTGGTGCTGATGTCTTGGTGATTCTTTTTATACAGATTGATGAAGATGTACAAAGACACAATGAACTTCTTGAAGTGATCAAGGCTGCACCATCGGAGATTAATGAAATTGTTGCTAGACGTCGTAAAGATTTTACGAAAGAATTCTTTGTGCATATTCATACTGTAGCAGAATCATATTATGACAATCAAACTGAACAAAATGGTAAGGCAGAATGACCAAATCATTTAGTGTGTGCCTGAAAGTAGGCTGTATGGTGGGTTTTATGGCCTGAGATCAGAACATTTAGTTCATGTACTTGTTACCTTATGCCTTCCAAAGCTTGTTCCTTTATTTATTTGTTTATGTATGACAGCTCTGGCAAAGCTTGGGAATACTTGCTTGGGTGCTGTACAAGCTTATGACACTGCTGCTGAAAACATTGAGGCAATTAATGCAGCAGAGTTGAAATTCCAAGATATTATCAATTCTCCTTCTCTAGATGCCGCTTGCCGAAAGATTGATAGTTTGGCTGAGAAAAATCAACTTGATTCAGCATTGGTGCTAATGATCACTAAGGCCTGGTCAGCTGCCAAGGAATCTAACATGACAAAAGATGAGGTACTGTTGCTGATTTCAGGGAGATAAAACCCTCCTGCTCCATATAATCGTAGGATGGGTCAACTAGATGTAGTTCTTGTTTTATTACTTAGTGACTGCACGAAGAAGAACCCTCTTTAATGTTCTTTTTATTTTCTCTGTTGTGCTCCATAAAAATGTTGGTATAGAAAACTATTGACGAATTTTGGAAGTTCTAGAGCTTCTTATGCATTTAAATTTTCAATAGGATAGGTCATTTGAGCACTTGCATTGAATAGTTTCGGTAAAAGTGAACATTATGATAAATTAGTATGTCTTAGAGCAATGCTTTAAAATATGTTATGAAACTTATTTTCTCAATTGCAGGTAAAAGACATACTGTACCACTTGTATATGACTGCTAGAGGTAATCTACAGAGGCTTCTACCAAAAGAGATTAGGATTGTGAAGTATCTTCTAACAATTGAGGATCCTGAGGAGCAACTGTGTGCACTGAATGATGCGTTTACCCCCGGAGAAGAACTTGAAGAGAAGGACGTGGACAACCTTTACACGTATGTCTGTTGCTCTGACTTTTTCTCTCTCCAGAATTTAGTACCATCTAGGAATTAGGCTTTACTATGGCATTGGCTTAATCCACCAAGTCAGTGTTTCAGCCTTAAGTGCCCTGCTTTTTATAATTTCCACCTTGTGAAAGTTCTTGAATTTTGTCCTTTCCAAGGGCATATGTGGAATGAGTCACAAATATTCAGGTGCAAATCATGGATTGGGTTGGTACTTACTCCTAAAACGGGTGGCGTTAATAACTCGAGTTTCCTGCCGTATTATCCACTTTGTTAGGTGATTCTGTTCCATTTTTTCTAACTCATCCTAAGGAAATTTTAGGACTCCGGAGAAGCTGCATACCATGATGAGAGCGGTGGTGGATGCTTATAATTTCAGCCAAGAAGGCACTCTCTTAAGGGAAGCTAAAGATTTGATGAATCCAAAGATAATCCAAAAGTTGGAGGAGTTGATAAAGATCGTGGAGAAAAACTTCATGTGACATGGAGCCAAGTCGTGGAAGGATAATCTCTAATGTCTTGACTTGAGAATCCTAGTACAAATATTAGCAATAGAAGAAGAATCTAGGAGAGGAGAATGTTCAACAATCTAGGAGAGGTGCTAATGGTCTCCTGAGATCGATCGAGTAGTAGTCCTTTAATTTTTTTAAACCAGATTTTATATGAATTACCGGTAATCATATGATACATTGCTTGTTAGATTTCTCTGTATACCCTGTAATGTAGGATATTCATCGGTTCCATAATTAAGCAATATTTTTTTTTTGAATATAATACTGAGTAACTTTTATTACATAGAAAGTGAGTCAAATAAAGAGATTCAAACATAAAAATATTTATAATGATAACAAAAAAATTAAAAATTTAAAAAAATGAGAGAACTCTCTTCTTTTTTGAAAGAGAAAAAATTCAGTCATGCTAATGAATAATGCTCTTATTGTTACTTAAATAGATAAATACAGATTTTATTGATCGGTAAAAGGCCAGAAGAGTTGTTAAATATAAGAGATAAAGTAAATTCTTTAGACGCTTAATAAAAAAAGTGGTGCGCAAAACCAATAACTTTATAAGTTACTTCATTGAAGAGATTTGAATGCATCGGTAAATCATCATAAGAGGGGATCAAACTAATAAATGATTATTGATAATCAAACATCAGAATCGAACGTCGTGAAACACTCTACACAAATGTAAATCTATTAAAAAATAGATGAATAACGTGTCACAAGGCAGATGAAAAGACTGCCACAAAAGCATAAGAAACAAGCGCAACAATATTTGTGAGAAGTAAGAATCCAAAACAATGAAATTTTAATATACAAATCTAAAATATATATAAATATATAAGCGGGATATAAGAAAATTAAAAAAAAAATACTGACAATCGACGATCAATACTAAAGCTGTTTTGTAACCGACCGAATAAAAATGAAAAGAAAATGAAAGCGGCGCAGGGATAAAAGAAAAGCTTCAAGAATAGGGATTTCCCAATCAATATACGATAAAATAGTATATAATTAAGCAATATTTGAATAATATCAATTGCTTGTTAGACATGTCTTACAAATGTAAGCAAAAAAACTTTGTTAATAATATTTTAAGGCTAACGCAGAATTACTAAGGTTCAAAGATTTCTAAAGATGCATACACTTTGTGACTTGTACCACATCATTTAAGTTAAACTAAAAACTGCTGTTAATCTTTAGAGAAATGGGTCTGAATTATTGAGCCAACACTAGAGGAAGTCTGAAAGTTTTATAAATAATCACGTCTTCCTCTTTTTTGGTGACTCCATTATTCTTCTACTTTTAAATTTTTTTTTCTCGTCGTCGTTGTCAAACTGCCACCGAATCGAACTGTACACAGTCCTGATATATTTACCGTTTCCCTCCTTCTAACAATCAGGGTATAAATAAATAAACACGTACACAGTGTTGCTTAGTTACGAGACTTTGTACCTGATGAATGATGATGGAGAATTGAAGATTTGCCAAAGGAAATGGGCTTTGGCTTGCTGAGTAAATATACTCTCTTTTTTTCTGGTATAAATATATTTATATTGTTTTAATAAAATATATAATCTTAGAATTTTCGTCCAAAAACCTTAATGCAAAAGCTTTAATTTATAAGGGTAAATCTTTGATATGCAGTCTGTGTAAAATTTATTTTACACAGACTTGTATTTTTGCCTTACAAAATACAAATTCTAAATTCCTAACCCTAACTCCTTAAACCCTAAACCTTAAATTCCTAACCCTAACACCTTAAACCCTAAACTATAGACCCCTAACATTTAAACCCTAAACTACAGTCTTAACCCTTCGAAAGAGTGTTCGCGTCCTTAGAAATTTCAAATTCTCATATAAGTTAAATATTTTTTATTAATGATATAAATTTGTACTATAAAATGTTATAATTTCACACTTTTAAATATCTAATATAATATCTTAAAAATTTGTGCTTATGACCTAAAATTATATGTTCGTCCCTAATTTAACCCAAAAGTAAAATTATCTGTAAGCTGAAATTATAAACAATTTAATCATTAATGGACCTAGGTATTATGTGAGAACCTAAACAACAATTATGGATTGGAATGCCACCGGGCCGCTTTAGAGCCTGTTTTAGTTTTTACCACAAAAGTTCGATTTTGTTGGAGCAAATTCAGCTGACAAGCAGCCAATTAGTCTCCGCCCACACTTCAAACCAAAGTACAATATGAAATAAAAACAACGTGCAAATTGAAAATTAATAGCATATTAATAATCATTATTCATTAGCCAAAAATGGACCTTAAATTCTTACCTAGTTTGATTCGCTATTTTTTAATAGTCTTAATTAGAGTAGTATCTGTTTATATAAATTTTTAACATTTGATAAAACACACACTTTACAAATAAAACAATTTAAATTTAGTCTTTTATAATAATTATTATCTTTTTTTTACGGTACCACTTGTTGGATTCTTGATTCACTAATTTTATATTTCGATGTTTGGTTCACAAAAAACTATAGTATGATATAATAATATAATCTAAGGTTACGGGTAGGATACACTTCCTTCCTTCCATCCTAATTTTATATTTATCTATTGTTCATGCTATTTTAATCAATTTAATCATATTTTCAAGTGAGATTGTAGTGTGGTTAAAAATGTTTTTATTATATGTATATGTGTAAAATTTTCTGTGTAAAAATTATTTTACACAGACCTGTATTTTTGTCTTACAAAATACAAATCTTAAATTTTTAACCCCAATACCCTAAACCCTAACACCCTAAGCCTTAAACTTTAAATTATAAATACTAACCTTAAATTCTAACCCTAAACTCCTAACATTTAAACTTTAAACTACAATCTTAACCATTAAAATTACACTGTCTGTGAATTGAAGTTTTTCCTTATGTATATCTATATACATACTATAATGAATTATTTATTTATTAATTAATGCATTAATTATGATTATATTTTTGTTTTATAATTTTGTATATAAAATTATAACAAAATACTAAGGTAGATACTAGATATAACCAAACCAAGAGAATATTTACAGAGTTTGATAATTAAAATCTAATACTATATAAAAAATATCATGAACAATAGATAAATATATTAATAATCTAATATTAAACTATATAATAAATACCTTAAATACATAGATGAATTTAAATAGGTTCATGTCAGATACTAGATTTTAGAATAACAAAAAATCAAATTATAAATACATTTGGAGTCGAAAAATTTAAAGTGGCATGTGATTTTGGTATTGGATTTGGATTTGGATTTGGGTGCGGAAATGTTTAATTAATTTATTTACATTTTGGATTTTTTATCATTTTAATAATTATCTAGATATTTTTTATAAATTTAAATTCTTAAAAGAATTAATTTTATTTAAAATAAATAAATTATGTGACAAGAATAATTTAATAAATATACCATTACATTATTTATATTTTCTAACCAAACACTATAATTTTAGTGCCATCAAAATTAACCAAATAATAATACAAAATTTCTTGCAATTTTTATTTCAGTCTTACGTTATATAAACCAAACAATATAGAGTTTTGACCTATCAACAACATAAACTGGCGTCAAGAATGCAGCATGAGCTATTGAAAATTGAAATCACATCTTTTTTTATTTTTCAACTTTATTTCTGAGATTTTAGTGAAATGATTACCTGCAGCAGCAGCAGCAGCCGCCGCCGCCCTAAGCTTCACTAACCCTGCCATTATGCCACCAAAGCAGCCGCAATTGCTTTTGAACTGCCTCCAATCCCTACAAGCTCCAATCTATATAGCTTTGCCTTGAAATTCTGCACGAGTTTCTAACCGTAAAGATCGCCTTATTATCCTGCCTTTGCAGCCTTTCCTGGCATTTTTAAATCAAAAATCCCTTTTAAATATTTAATAAGAAGAATGATTATCTGTTAGTATTATTTAAAAACCGACTCTTAAATTGTTTATATAAAGCGAACTTGTTTTTGTATAAAACGCATGTTTCATAAAAATTTATTTTTTATAAAATGCAAGTTTAAAATTTGCTTTTTATAAAGTATAAATTTACCTTACGCTTTTTGAAAAATAATTAATTTTTAAAATAATATTGACAGCGATGATTCTTATATTTCGATGTTTAAAAAAAGATTTTGATTTAAAAATGTCACCTTTCCTGAACCATAAGATACTGGACGATGGTCCGCCTCCAACTTAAACCATAATCAACATCAAATACCACAAAAATTAATAAATAATCCCTGAAACTTTAAGGCTTAATCATCAAATAGGTGCTCAAATTATCATTTTTTTAGTTAAGTGCTCAAATTACTTTTCGGGCCAAATTGGGACCTAAAGTTTTATTTTAGGACCCATCTAAAGTTTGCCATTAATTTCTACCGTTAAAAGACATGTGCCATATCTTAAAAATTCCAAAAATTATATTAAAAATAAATAAAATTACTTAATTTTTAGAAATTCTCTAAGTTTTACAGATTTCACAAAACAACCCCAAATTATAAAATCCTTAACTTTCCAAAAACCTAAATCTCAATTTGGGCAGATTTTGCCGCCGCCCACCACATCGGTCGCCGGACTATTACAACCATTTCCCCCGCTACCCTGTCGTCAGAAATGGACCGACGCCGTGAGAATCGCTCGAAATTGTGAATGATTTTTTTGAACGATTCACGACAAACGGCAGCCAGAGAGGCGATGAACGACGTGTGGGTTGCTCGGTGAGGAGAGGGCACTTCATTCCATCATAAGCAATGCAGCCAATGCCGGCGAGAGTGGTCGGATTTGGGGGTTCAGGAATTTGGGGACTATTTTGAGAATATTTAAAAATATCAAGATATATTTTTATTTTGTTTTATTTATTTTTAATATACTTTTTGGAATTTTCACGAGATGATGCGTGTCCTTATATGGAAAAAAATTAATGGTAAACCTTAAATGAGTCACTGAATGAAACTTGAAGTCTCAATTTGACCTAAAAATAATTTAAGCATTTAAACTAAAAAAATACATAGTTTGAGCACCTATTTATGTATTAAGCCATAGTTTAATACTTCTATTCTTATTTCCCCATTTGGGTAGCTGACAGCTGGCGAACTTTGAAGAAGAATTGAGAGGCGTGAGTGAAAACAACATTCATGGAGGTCACTCATTCATCACATGACAAGAAAATGACCCCGTCCAAATAAAGATAAATATTTTTTAAAATATATTAGTATGATTATATTATAATATATATTTATATTTTTTTAATTATTTAAAATATATATTCTGTACACACAAGTTTTTAAATGTGGATTTACTTTGATAAGCATAGGTCGTGATTTTTCATTTAACTTAGAAGAGATAAATCGTCCAAACGTCGAGAACTATTACTGTTTTATTTTTTCGTCAATAATATATTAAGTTTGAACCAAATTAATTTAAACAAAAATTCCAATTCAATTGTTCTTGGATTAGATATAGGTTTTTTTTCGGATTTAACTCGACATGATCCGTTAAACCATTAATTTTTACAAACATGTGGCATGCTCCCACTTGGCACATGATGGATGAGCTAAGGTCCTTGATCTGATCAATATGGCATTGCATAAAGTAAAGGAAACTCTACAAAATCAGAACCATAATCATGCAAAGACTTGAGTATGCCCTCTACATAGCTTTCAGTCGATACCCTTTTTCTTTCCAAGCACTAGGTGCTAGCATTACATCACTATACATGCTAAGTTGGCATGGTTTAGAGGAAGACATAGTTTTTATTTAAAAAAAAATGTTCCATCTTTTAGAGATGGAAAGGGGCTAAAAGGTAATCTATGGTGGGAAGGAATCCGAAATGTTCCAAAAGGATATTGTTATTGAATTTTTTGTGTGTGATAAAATTGAAATATTATTATGAACTTTGTAAAATAAAAATTTTAATCTTAAATAGAAAAAAAATTACTTATAGTAATATTTACATACTAATATTATGAGATGACCTTGACATAATTCAAAAGAACAAATTCACACCAATGCAAACAAAAAAATACAAAGCAGAGACCTATCCAGGTCGGGTCAAATCTTTCAAAATAAACGATGCCACCTCGGGAGGAGGATGCGCAAAGGAAACAGTACCAACGGAACCACCACGACAGGCCAGACAGTTTGAGGTGTTTTTTTTTTATTATTTCAAGATTTAAGGTGTCCTTTTTAATTTTATGATTTAAGGTGATTCTTATTACTAGAGTACGATAAACTAATCAGTTTTTATAATATGATAAAAATAATAAAATAATTAATGACGAAATTTAATATTATTTATTAAAGGACTATTCAAAAAGTTTAAACTAAAAAGGGCAATGTTAAATTTTATATTTATTGAGGGGTCAAATAATAATTTTATCAATTTTTAATATTTTTGTTGGAGTCGTAACTCCACTAATCCTTTTATAAATATGCTAATGAAAATAACTAACTTAAGTTTAACGACGTGATTATTGTTTATTACGTTTGGTTTAATTTAATAAAAAATAGACAAACAAAAAAATAAAATAAAAAACACAATAAAAATCTAAAAACTAAAATGATTAACAGGCAACTTTGGGCCAAAAAGGTCATTTCGTAAAAAAAACCCAAGTTTAATTAAGCTAAGCAACTTGCTTAAGATTAGCTACATCTTTTATCTTACTTAAATTTCTCAACTCCACTTTGATTTTCTTAGTAGCACCCTCTTATTTTATTTTTATTTATTATTTGTAGCTTGTAGGAGTCCTCTTTTATTTATTTATTTTTAATTTAATATTTGAAACAATTATTCCTTATAATATCATTTTCACTTGTTTAGATGGCATTGGACCATCCAGTTGTATCCCTCTATGATCCATCTAACATCATTACGAAGAAAATGAAACATTCCCTCCCTATTTATTATGGGATTTATAGGGTATTTTTTTATAATATGCATGTATGTCTTACGATTCATGTTTAAGGTGCGAGGCTGCTCCTCCTAACAATGTTGTCTTTGAAATTTAAACTCGCGTCATTTCTTTGAGAGTGCTATGTACGTTACCAATGCACCCAACACTTGTTGATAGGATTTATAGGACATTTTTAATACCCATGAACCCATTTATTTGTATTATATATTATATATAATTAAAAAATCAAAGACTTTTCAATTTTCATATACAATTATATTATGAGAAAATATATGATGCACTGACAGTAAAAAATATTTGTTTTCACAAGCGCCTTAATTCAGTGGTAGGGTTTAGATTTTAGGTTAATATGATAGGGATTTAGGTTTTTACCTATAACCCTTAAATTTTAACATTAAACTCTAAATTCAAACCACAGCTCTTAAATTATAAACACATAAACCTAAAATCCTAAACTATGAACCTTGAACTAAATTCATAACCCCTAAAATTAGAGCGCGAAATAAAATATGGTACATGGTATAATTACCCTTATATTATGATCCAATGCACGACCTATTTGGACTTTTCTTTCGAGAAAAATAATTCCTCTAATTAATAACAAAAAATATCCTGCCACACTTATATAACACCAAAAAAAATGTAAAAATATAACACATACAAATATATAAACATATTAACATTTATACAACAATTTATTAATAATTCTTATAATTATAAGGCTAAGAGTTAACAAACTATTTATGAAAAATTTTAAAAATCAATTGAGCTATTACAATAAAAATGTACTCAATTAAGTTTTTGTGAACAAAAAAATCAATTAACCTATTTTACTAAAAAATATTATCGTTATCAATTTGATCGTTAACAAAATGTAACAGGAAGGATCAATTAATATGCTATAAAACTTACGGATTCATATATATGCTTTTGTTTCTTTGTTCTACCAAAAACTAACTGCTAAATAAATTTTGTATCTGAACATTAATCATCCATTTCATATTTTCTCTAGCAGCTACAGTTTTCAAAATTTTCTAGCCGTAACTTTTCTCTTCATTTTGGTTGGCGGGCTGCGGGGACACTAACCTTAAGGTTGATTGGCGACCGCTGTTAATTTTCTTTTATCCAATTGTATTATTATATCTTCTATTTTTTTTTTTAGTTTTTAATAAGGTTAGTTCTGTATTTATGGCACGTCTTCCTCTGCTTTTTTGTATGTATTTTTATTTTCGTTGACGGTTATTTGATCGTTTCTTTTATTTTTTATTTTTTTAAGGTTAGATTTGTCATCGTCTCAACTGATCAAGATGCCGCTTATTTGATTATCCTGCTAATCTTTCATGCTTTGGACCTTCGGATTGAATTTAGATACGTGATTTGGATTTGTGGATGATTTTCTCACGACGTTCGGCTCTGATTTACGGTTGTCGGTAGTATTCCAGTAGTTTGACCTCCTTTTGTGGTTTGTTTGTCAATGCAGTCAGATTTGTTTGTATCTATCTTTTGATTAGGTTTTTAATCTTTTCATTTGTATGGTCCTTATATGATCTAAAGTGGTTAGTTTCTTATGTTATGTCTTGACTGATCAAGATGACGCTTATTTGGTTATCTTGTTGATTTTCCCTACTTAAGACCCTCAGATTGGACTTAGATACGTGATTTGCGTTCGTGAATGGTTTTCTCACGACGTTCGGCTTTGATTTGCAGTTATCGACGGTCTTTTAATAGTTTGATCTTCTCTTGTAGTTTGTTTGTTGATGCAGTCAGATATGTTTGTATCTATCTTCTGTTCTAATTTTTTATCAGGTTTTTAATAATTCCATTGTATGGTCCTTATATGATCTAAAATATTAGACTTTTTATGTCAATGGTTATAATTTTTTTTTCCAATTTCTACGTTTAACTTATATTTATAATTATAAACTCCCATTATAGTTTGAATATTTTTTATTTTTAATAAAACTAACTGTTTGTATTGAAAAAACTAACTACTAGATGCTTTATATAATATAAAGAGCACAAACATTGGAAACCATGAAAGATTAAATCTAAAAAAATATCAAAAGACCAACATCCTTTAAACAAGTTAACATGTCCCACTCCCCAAAAACCCACGACCAACCTTCTCAATCCCCACAATTTCTTAATTTCTTTACTATTTTATTTTTATTTCAAACACAAACCTAAGTAAAAGAAGTAAGACTTCTGGTCCCACCCGAACCTCCTCCCATCCAGAAAATTTAAAAATAAAATCAAAATCTTTTTGTTATTTAGATTAAAAGAACATGGTAAAGGATTAAAGGGAGCAAATGTGAATATCATATACTCAACATTCATTCTTTGATTACAGGAACAACGAATCATTAAGAATTTGTGAGATTAATTTCTTTTTTTCTATTTAGATAAAAATTGCAGGAATCTGTTTGTTTGGTCAAATGTAAGAAAGGAATTGGGTCCCAAAACAAAACATTTGTATAAAAACCATAATCCGTAATTAAAGTAAGCATAAATCTTTTATTTATTTATTTTTTGGTTATTTAGGATCCGGCGTTTGATGGGTCCAAAAGCTGGTGACAGCAACGGTGTTTGATTATAAGTCTTTTTTTTTTAACATAAATGTTTGATTATAAGTCCCTGACTCACTGGATTGAGAATTATTACTGATAAAATAAACGTAATCCATCTTGTCTTAAAAAGATAAATTTGCCTAAAAAGGCTGATTTTGCATAGAAATTAGACCAAATATACATCCAAGAAACCTCATCATTTCAATCCCCCATTCTTTTGAAAAATTCAACGACAAATAATCTACGGAAAAATACCCCTCTCAAATTTCAATAGCACGGATTGTTTTTAGGGATTTAAATTCTTGTATAAATTTAGTTTTTTACTTAAATTATTTTAAATGAAAAATTAATTTACTTTAGTCATATTAAACAAATAAACATGAATAATATTTTATGTTCATTTAATTAAATGAACGAACACAAACAAAAGCTCGATATTATTCGTTCATTTTGACTAATGAATTACATTAGTCCGTTTATTTATGTTTGTTAAAATTAATTCACATATCTTCATTTATATTTGATTATTTAAACAAAGAAAAATACATATAAGGATTGATTTTTTTTGATCAATTTTTAATTTATTAGTTATTAATTATTTAAACTTATTATTGATAAAAATGTGATTAAAAAATTATTTTTTTAATATTATTCAATCAAGTAGTTTAAAAATATATATTTTTATTTTTGATTTTTGAAATATTTAAAATAATTATTAAAATTATAAAATATAATTTATAAAATTATTAAATTTATATGTATTTATTAATTTATATATAAAATTTTTATAAATGGAATTATTTTTTATTTTAAAAAATTAAATTATTCAAATTTTTGTTATTTAAATTTATTTTATAATTATTTTACAATTTGTTCTTTATGTTTTTTTATCAAAATTTATAACTAAAAAAACATGAATAAAACTACATTTTTTAACAAATGAAAACACAAACAAGAAATTATGCATTTAGTTCTTCGTATTTACCAAATTTTCAAATTAAAATTAAATGAGCGAATAAAATTAAAAATATTTTAAACTCTATTTTTCGTGTTCGTTCGGGTTCTTTACCAAATTTACTAAATTATATTTTTAATGTCAATTTTAAATAATAGCTTTTACCAAGAATACTTTGACTAAAATGCACTTAATTCTATAAATCAAACTCACACGATCCTTGAATATCTTTAAGAAAGGCATTAACCAACCGTTTCTTTCAATTTTCTCTTTAAACAATATTCCTATTTGGTAATTTTCTCTTCTTCCATATTACTTCCCCTTCCCCCCTTCCTTTCCATTTCTCTTTTTTTTTTTCCACCCCTCTCCTTTCTCTTCACGTTTCGTCCTTGTATTTTGTCCAACAATGGATGCATCTTCAACAAGCTCCGTCAATGGATTCTACACCTTCTTGACTCGCGGCTTAGATGATCTCGAACGTCTTTACCTCTCTAATAGCTTCATGTCCATCCAGTTCCTTCAAAGGGTCCTTTCCCTTCTCCGATCTGTCCATTCCCAGCTACTCCTCCTTGTCCAAAAGCTCCATCTCCCCGTTGGTGATAAGTGGCTCGATGAATACATGGATGAAAGTTCTAAGCTTTGGGAGGTTTGCCATGTTATTAAATCGGGCATCTCCGGCATCGAAAATTATTACTCTGCTGGGTTTAATATCATTTCCTCTTTTGATAATCATCGCCATCTTAATCACCAGCTTTCCAGACAGGTCCTTCAATTCCCAGACCTTACGTTATGACTTTTTTTTCTTTAGTTTTTAGTATTGAATTCATGATCTGGTATGGGTTTTATGAAAACAGGTGATCAGGGCAATTTCAGGGTGCCGAAGAGAAGCTGTAGGATTGGAAGAGGAAAACAGGGCTTTAATGGAAACGAGAATCCAACCACTTTCGTTGAGGCTTGACGAGAAAGTTTCGATCGAATCCAAGCTGAATGGTTTCAATGGTTTCCGAGGAGTTTTGTACGCAATGAGGAATGTGAGTTCATTGCTTCTGACGATCTTGCTGTACGGGCTAGTTTATTGCCGCCCGGAATCGAGTTTCCTACGAGGAGGGTACGAAGGGTGTTTAATTTTCGGATCGGCTTTTATGATCTCAACCGCGAGATTGCAGCAAAGGGTGGCGGCAGAGATCAACCAAATGAATGGGAGGCCGGGGATATTGGTTTACGAGTTTAGGAGATCAAAGTTGGCAATGGAGGAGTTAAGAGGGGAACTGGAGAGGAGGGGTGGCGGCGGCGGCGGAGGGGTGGAGGAGTGGGAGACGGAGGTTGGGGGGATAAGGGAAAGGGTGGAGAACTTGAAAGGGTGGTTTGGGATGTTGAGATCTGGTGCTGACAATATTGTTGTGCAACTTGACGATTTCTTTGATGAGATTGTTGAAGGGAGGAAGAAGCTTTTGGACTTTTGCAGTCATAGGTAGAAAAAAATTAGGGATTAAATCATAAAAAAAAGAATGTAGGATGTTTGAAAAAGGAAGTTATAAAAATACTAGATAGAAGAAGGTTGTGGATGTACCCTTTTGATTTGACCCTTCTCTTCTTTCTAAAATGATTATTTTTATTTCATTTCATGCCTTCATTGTTTCTACTGCAGTTGAAACTTGGAGATACTTGTTTATTCCCCCCAAACCCACAGGAAAACTATATGCAGCGGCAAACCAGGCTTCATTTGCTCTAACAAAAGGGCATAGAATGTTCCATATAATTAATTATATGTATAACTAGAGAGCTACGTTTATAAATATTTAGTAGGCCAAATTAATATATTGAAAGTGACTTCCCTGTGGGAAAAAAAAAACAAGATGGGCTGGGAGAGATTCCTGGGTAGGTTTAAATCTTTAAAGCAGAAGTAGCTTCGTTGCCCTTGTTCTTTTTATGTATTGTCTGATTTTGAAAGCAATGATCAAAGCTTCCAAGTTCTAATCATATCCTCTCCTTTCATCCTGACATGTCTCCATCGCTGGTAGCAGAAAGTCTTTGCAGAAAATTATGATTTCCCACTCTGCTACCGTTACCTGTTTCGCAAATCATTTTTCTTCACTTTGCTTTTTATTTGTTATTTAAAAAAAAACTTTTAAATAATTATTTACGTAAATCACCCCATTCAATATTATTTTAAAAAAATATTCTTAAAGCGTCAACGTAAAATGAAAAATACGGGCTATGACTTCGAGTTCTATACATAACAACGTCCATTAGATATGAGTCGACTTTTTATATTGCATAATTTAAAATTACTAGATAAGACATTGCGTTTTTCAAAACACGAGTTTCCTGAAATATTAAAGAAGCACATTAATGTATTGCGGTAATTACTATAGGGACCTCGCGCTTTGCACATAATGAGGTCCCATTAACCGTTTGAAACTCTAAACCCTAATAAATGTATTTAAAAGGTTATAATTATTTGACTTAATTAAAATCTAACTTAATTGACTTAATTTATCAATGTATAATTTATATATTATAATTATTCAAATATATAATTTGGTGTAATTATTTGAAAAATCCTAAGTATTTAGAAGATGATCTTTAACCATATATAAAAAGTAATTTGAACTAATTATTTATAAGATTTAAAATTTTTGAAAGATGATTTTAGTAGATAAAAATTCTAATTATTTGTAAATATCCTAATTATTTGAAAAGATCCTAAAGCATGATAATTTGACCTAATTATCCATTAAATAAGAATCTTTAATAAAAATCTTTGATAAAATCCTTATTTTTCTTAAATTAAATATCTTACTTATTGTAGAATATTTGAAATAAAAAAGTTCTAATGTAAAAGCATTTCATATTTACTAGGATCAAGATATTGTCTAAAAGAAATATTATTTAAAAGAGAATATTGTATTTAAATTTTATTAGTATTTAATATGTTGTATTAGTAATTAAATATCCTAATTAAAATAATCTTTATTCTTTAATTACAGTAAGAAATAAAAATTTTATTCGAATCGCGAATTAAAATATAGTATTTAAATTTTATTAGTATTTAATATGTTGTACTAGTAATTAGTTATCTCAATTAAAATAGTGTTGATTTTTTTATTACAGTAAGAAATTAAAATCTTATTCGAATCATCAAATATGGATAAAAAATAAATTTAGAAACCCTTGAAACTCGCTATCTGCAGAAAGCGAGTTCCAGTCAAAGAGCTGGAATTCGTTCGAATTGAATCGTCACGGCTTTTCAACGGACCTCGCGTTTTGCAGATAGCGAGGTCCATTGACGTCACTTCGTATGGGGTGCGAGGACTCCTATAAATAGGGCTTATTCTTTCAACTTTTATCATATCAAATTCTCTTCTCTGGTTATTCAATTACTAATTCTCCATTGTTTTTATTTTTAAAGTCTTCAAATTTCGGTATTATGGCGAGATTATTGAGGCTCGACGAAAAACACGTGTTTGATTTTTTATGCTCAAACCCCGCAATAATTATTTAATTTAAATTATTTATTTATTTTTAAATTGTTAATATCTTATTTAGTAATTTATGAATTTTAAATTTTATTTTGAAGGGGTATGAACGCGCCTTGAATTGTTTCATCAACCGCATGGGAGCATCGCATCCGAATATTGTCCCTTATTTGCATGAATTCAATTTTGGCCATGCTTTCTACTTATTTGGCGGTCCGAAGTTTGAACCGTCCAATGATTAACGCGTTATTAGAGATGTGGAGGCCTGAGACATGCACATTTTATCTTCCCTGCAGTGAGGCAACTATTACCTTGCAAGATGTCGCATTTATTCTCAGTCTGTCCATTGAAGGTGAGGTTATCACTGGGATTACGGAGGCAGACTGGTCGGGCGTGTGTGAAAACTTGCTTGGAATGAGGCCGGAGAAGGACGATTTTGATGGTGGCAAACTCAAAATAATATTCTTGGACAACAATTTGACGAACCTGCCTCCAAACTCTGATGAAGTAACGAAGATGGTGTAATTTTTTTATTGTTTATTATTATTTAGTTATTATGAAATTTTATTTTATTGAAAATAATTTAATATTGAAAAGAATTATTTTGCAGCGGTTTGCTCGTGCCTATATTCTACGAGATATTGGGGGGGTCTTGATGCCAGACAAATCTAGCAACAAGGTCTATTTGATGTGGTTGCCTCACCTGGCGAGTACTATTAAATCCAAAAATAAATGTTGGGGAGGGGCAGTGTTGACATATCTATTTCGGGAGTTATGCAGAACCGTCGACTCAGACAGACGTGCCATTGGCAGGTGTCTTTGGTTGTTGCAGTCTTGGGCATGGTTTCAAAAGTCGTTTTTAAGCCCGACGCCTCAAAATTCAAGGTATTAATAAATATTTATTTTATTATTTTCTTTTTAATATTAGAATACTTAGAATTATTTTTTTGAATTATAGGTGGTTGGGTCAATTAACACACGCGAGACTACCGACCACCCAACAGAATTATTGACTGTTGATTGATAAGACAAATAGGGTAAATTTTTGTAATCGATTTTTTTATTTAAATTTATTAAATCAAAAATTTTTAATCGAATTTTTTAATTTATTTTTTCAATCGAGTTTATCTAACTGATTTTACATATTTTTTGTAGTTCTTGTGGACACTGTACGAGGATCCTAATATTCAAGCATGCATTCCGCCTGAAATAATGCTGAGTGAGGGTGTTTGGATTCTAATGGGTCTACTCATACACTACGAGATAGTCGAGTGGCATCCTACCGACTGCGTGCTGCGGCAATTCAACTATGTCCAAGGGATTCTGAATGAGCCACCCAATTTGGACGCATTGCACAGGTTAACGCGACAAGGCAAGACGGAAGTCTATTGGGGCCATCATCACATAGAGTGGATGCAGTAGTGGATGACCCATTTCGGTATGCAACCTCGTATTTTGGAACACATTCAGGACTACAACGTTACCTATGAGTATATGTCGTGGTACCTTCAAAATGGGAAGTCACATCTACTAACCTAGAGGAGCGAGAACGAGAAATAGATGTGCCTTCCTAAAATTCCCAGCCGACGCAACGTCCACCGACGTAACGTGGTACCCGTACAAAGATAGGTGAAGGTGGCTCGAGAAAAAGAACACATGCTTCTAGGGCATCGTCATCGGGAATAGCGCAGACACTTCACCAGTCAGCCGCCCAGACAGAGACACCGGTGCCAGCACCTGCATTCCAACGGTCGACTTTCTCGTCATTTCACCCCACGAGTAGTAATCCATCATTTCAGCAAATAGAGAGTCTATCGGAAGGTTTTTTAACGGACATGTTTAGTCATCTTATGATGGTTCCCCTAGTCTACTATCCGACACTACCTTCTGCATTTGTTCCTCTAGTCTACAATCCGACACAATTCGGATCTGGTATTGTGGATCAAACACCGCCGTAGAGCCTATTCTTTACCGGCCCTAGTGCGAGTGGTGGGACTCATATTTTTTTTTGTGAATGACGATGACGACAATGATGATGTTGTTGGTGGTGCCATTGTTCAAAGGAATCCGCGTTGGGATCGTCGTCCACCGCGGTGCGGTACATGTGGACATAGACGCCATTAGGATGATTATTTAATTTATTTTTGTTAATGTAAAACAACTTTATTATCATTTAATCTAAAAAACTATGTTAAATCATGGTAGATTTTTTTAGTTTTTTGGAACTACAATTAAAGATAATTTATAATTACAATTACTTAACAGCATAATAACATTATAATTTCTTAACAATCACAATTACTTAACAACCTAAGTTACGTTTAGTTGAAATGTATAAAAGATGAGTCAGTTTTTGCGTCGACATAGTTTGTGGACAAATTTGATCTTAAGTTAAGTTCCTTAGTTTTTTGCTCTTTATCTACTCGTCTACTGTAGTTACGTATCAGAACTGCCTCTTCGTCTTGTGTACATAGAGTTGCTTGTTCTTTTTTGGATAAAGAAGAAACACCATCAAATTTTACAGTCAACTCAATATTCATACCCCGACACCAATGTAGATTCTAAACATCTTTCGAAGGTCTCCAGCGTTTGATAAGAGGAACATGTAATGCGCCTCAGGCCGAGCTCATCAACAAGTTTTTTCGCCAACAAACAAGACATTTGGTGTGTTGTAGATTCGCTAAGCTGCGTTGAAATCAATCATATAGCTCGTCTCTGTTGACCTTGCTGCTAAATAAAGTGTAGAAATAGGTTCCGAAATGGAAACCATTGTAGAAAATCTTGCCATATTCTGGACACTTTTGGCTGTAAAGGAATGTTTATAGATCAAATCATTTCACTATAGTGAAAAAGAATTAAAGTTTTTATAGTCGGTGATGCACTTTGGAACTCACTTTTTGTAGATAACGAGGTTGCTGCCATGTCAAGAATCTCTAAAGACCTCGCAATCTGCAGGACGCGAGGTTCTTGCCATGTCAGAAATCTCTGTAGAACTCGCATTCTGCAGGATGCGAGGTCTAGGAATCTCAGACTAACTAGACGTGTCTGACAGGATTGAAAAATTGAAGGTTATCTAGTTTTTGCGGGGAAACAATTGTCCTCTGGGTACCTTTATATTAGGCAGAAGTGAGGTTGCGTTTAACACCAAACACTTGGTATCAATTGCAGTGGTTCATAGAAGACAAGGACAAGAGAAGTGAGGCACAACAACTTAATTTCTGCCAAGCGACGTTTTCAAATAAGTGTGTCAATTGTACGTTTATGTGAGACTTATCGATTCTTACATAGTTTGAATTAAGAGCAAGGCCGCTATTGTATGTTCTTATTTCTGGATGATCGTAGATATTCGAAAAATATGTTGAGACGTAGAAGTATTACTGCCTTAGTAGACTATGACGATGAAATTATGGCTGATGTATCTTTTAGCGTCGTCTTTAGGTTCTCAAATTCTATAACCCTAACATTGCTGAGAAAATTAACGTATAATAAGTTGATGAAGGAAGTGAGGAACAATGTTCCACATGCTCGTGGAAAAAAGCTGGAGTCGTTGAAGTATCGACTACCTACGTCGTACAAACCAATAACGTACTCACTATTCCATGTCGCGGATATAATACCTATTTTATGTTTGGGCGGTAATTACTCATTTTGTCCGAATATAGTATTATTATACCTTGTGTTTTTTCATGTAAAAAAGAAGGATAGCAAAATAGGTGGACGCTATGCATGCATCCACCACATCATTAGGCCACCTCGCCCCCTCCCCAATTGCCTATAAAAGACGATGGGAGGCATGGCAGAAACCAATTGAAGACAAGCAAAAATGGCCATAAATTGGCCAACGCAATTGGCAAAAGCAATTGCCAAATACAAATGGCAATGGAAATGGCTCGGGACAGTGCCCCGTTGAGGTTCGAGAGTAGTGCTCTCGTCGGGGATTTTTTCCCAAACAGTTCGTTCGATCGGAGGCCCTGTTGAGGTTCGTTTGAATCGATTTTTGGGTCATGACAAGATGATGCGAAGATCTTGTTAGGGGTCAGTTAAATTTGTTTATTTGGGTTTTTTGCAGGGTAACTTTCGATCTTTATTTTTTAATGTTGCCTTAAATATAGAGTAATATATATGTAATTATTGGCATGTTTTTGTAATAAATATATTTTGTATGCCATGTTTATTCGTGTATTTTAAGTTGTATAAGTTATTTATAATGTTTTTTTATTATTGGCATGTTTTTTTATATTTTATAAGTTATGATTGTGTTGTATGTGTAATCACTAATTTTGTCTGGGTTGACCCGTTTTTGTTTTTGCAATAATGGGTTTATATATGTATAAATATTACTAAGTGATGTGTGTTATTATATGTGTGCCCCTAGCATGTGATTATCATATATATGGTTATTATCTATGTTTTTTTATGTTTGTATCAATGTATGCGTATCACATGTAATGCATGATAGTATACTGTATGTATGTGTTTACTATTGTTTTAATGTGAGTGTGTATAGGTATTATGTGCATGTATGTATGTATTCATTATTACTTTAATGTCATTAATATTTAACTATGAATGTATATTGCATGTGTGATTGTATGTACATATTATGTGCGTATTAATGTTTGTATGTTATGTATGTATACGTGTTATATAAGTTTATTATTAGAATTACTATAACATGGGTTGATAATTAATTAAAAAAATAATAAACAGATCAAATAAATATTATCAAATACAAGCCCATAATTATTAAAGTCCAATTATATTTTCAAAACCCAAAAAAATTATTATTATAACTATATCTGGCCCGGTTAGGGCCCAATTTTAAAATCAACCCTAATCTGTTCTATCATCTGCGCAACCTCTCCATAGCCGTTGGATCAAGAATGAATGATCCAACGGCCCCAGATGAAGTCGAGAACCCCATCAGCTTCCCCACGCGCGCGTGTTGCCCACGACCGCGACCGCGACCGTTCAGCTCTCACGCACCGACGCGCTAGACCCTTCATCTTTCTCGATCACGTGGCCCTGTTGCCGGAAATCCCACTCATGCCGTCCTTTTACCGGCTCTCCACCCACCATGCAAGGTAGAGAAATATTAAAGAATGTCAGAAGCTAATCCTAGGCATCATCAACAGTTTTTTCAATTAATGTTTGCCTAAGATTGTAAATAAAAAAATCATATATAAGATGTAATCAACCATTTTATAACCCTAAGTTCGGAGGGGAAAAATCCAGAAGCAATACAAAAAAAACAAAAGCTATTTAAGGTATATTCTTTTCTTCAGATTCAAACATGTATATATATATATATATATATATATATAAGAGTCTAGGGTTTACCTTTCTTCTGCCGTAGCTTCGCCGTTGATAAGCCTCGGCCTCCTCGAGGCCGAATGTGTGAAACAGTGTGAGTGAAGGAAGGCCGAAACCCTATTTTTGCTTTGTTTTTTTAGGTTTTAACTGAAAAGGGGTTCAATTTTGAGAAAATAGGTTCGAATCGAAGTTTATTTTAAAAAATGGATGTTTTTCTAAGCGGTTTAGGTTCGAGCGGCGGCCGGCACGAGACGAGCCGACCGGTTTCTGGAAAATACGGCATAGGGACGCCGGAATCTGGGTTCATGATGAAACCATATGAACTGGAAGAATGGATGAGAGCGTTTGGGGGGTGTTATAACAGAAAAAATGGCTAAAAGGTCTAATTTTCGAATAAATAGGGGGTATTTATAGTGTTATAAATTTTTAAAATGGTATAATTACATTTTAAATCCCTCCGCCCTTCTTAAATTGCACCTAAGGGGCTTCCGCATGGTCCAATTACATTATTAGTCCCCCCGTGTGGGCTAATTACAAGGGGAAGCCATTCCGCTTATTTTAATTATTCCCTGGTTCCTTCATATTTTTTCAAAATTTTCAATTACGTCCTCGTTATTTCTTTTAATTTTGTCCCTATATTTTATTTCCTCACAATTAGGTCATTTTTTCCAGTTTTAAACTAAATTATTTTATTTATTCTTTTTCTTGCATTTTTAGTTTAAATTTTGCACACTTGTTTCTAGCAATTTCAATTTAATTTTCATGATAATATTGCTCGTTTGTGATCGTTATTTTATGGATAAAATTAGTTCGGATGGTATATATATATATATATATATATATTAGGGATTTAATATGCACATAGATTTAGTACAAAATGGGAATGTAACATATAATTTTATGTTTAATATACATTTGTAAGTAAAGTAGAAATTGGAAAAATAAAATATATATTTTTCAACCTATAATATGTTTCAATATAAAATAGAAATTTGAGAAAAAGGTAATATGTATAAATGTTTTTAATATATAGTGTATATATTTTTTTATTATATAATAGAATAATTAAAAATGCCATGTATACTTTTGATATATATAATGTATAGTTTCCAAAGGATAAGATAGAATTTTTGTAAAAAGGTAATATATATATATATATATATATATATTTATGACCCATAATATATAATTTTCAAAGTATATAGTATAATCTTATAAAATAATACATATATGTTTTTGATATAATATATAGTTTTTAAGGTATGTAGTATAATTTTGAAGAATGTAATATATACATTTTTGGTATATAAAGTATATAGTTTTCGAAGTATATAATAATGATATATAGTATAATTTTAAAGAATGTAATATATACATTTTTGGTATATAAAGTATATAGTTTTTGAAGTATATAATAATGCTATGTAAAAGTAAAATATATATGTGGTGTATAATATAGTGTTTTAAAATATATAGAAGAATTTTGCAAAATATGTATAATGTATGTTTATGTTTATAGTATACATATAGTTTTCTTTAAATATAGTATATGATCTTCTAAAAGATATAATATATGTAATTTTACAAAAGTAGGACATATATCATTTCCTTAAAATAATAGGTTTTTTAATATATTATATAATTTTAATACATAATGTATCTTAATTTTTTTCTTTTTTGGGCCTTTATTATATAGTATTAATTTGGGCCTTAAGCCTAGCTTTATATTATTGGGCTTGGTTTTAGGTTTTTGGGCATTAGGCCTTGTTTTGTTCCTTTTGGGCTGTTGGCTAGATTAAGTGAATTAACTTAATTAATTTAGATCGTGTTCCCGTCTCATAGGGGCACGATCCTAGAATTAATCAAGTTAGCCTTAGGTCTTTTAGAGCCTTAGTTAGATTAAGGTTCGGATTAATTTAGTGAATTTAAATTTATCATTGGCTTATTGGGGTAAATGTTAAATTCATTAAATTAATTGAACATTTCTTAATTACTTTAGGGGTAAAATCAATTTGAAGTTTAACTTAACATTAAATTACAAATTAGTCACCATAAATTAGGTTACTTAATCTTTTAGGGTTAAGTATATAATAAATTGGACTATATAATAAATTGGGCCTTCCTTTTGTATGTTTACATTCATGCCTTTGATTGTCATGCCTTAATTGTCATTTATATAATCTTTAATCTTAATCGCATTCAAAATTAATCTAAATTGTAAAAGGGAGGTACTTATTAATTCTAATATTTGTTTCATAACAGTCCGAGCTTAAAGGATGTTGACCAAATATTCGAATTAATCCTTAACATCCCGAGGTAAATGGATTAAAGATTAACAAAATCATCACATCATACTTAAATGTTTGCATCATGCATAAAGGTGACGTACGGAAGTCGAACTATAAATTAACACGACAGTCGAGCTTATTCGATGTCGGTTCAATCTATGGTCCGATATATCATCAACCTTATTAATTAAATGTCTAATTAATTTGAATCCACCAATTCGATGAAGCCCATGCAATCAAGGTTAATTTTTATCTAAGAACTCCAAATTAAATTCAATATAAATTTCAATGATTTTCATCTTTTTAAAAGTAACAAATATTTTGGTATCGATTTCCGGGCGTGATGGGGGTGCTAATCCTTCCCCACGCGTAACTAACTTTCGGACCCTTTCACAATGAATCTCTAGCTTCTTATGGTGTCCGGCCTACCTTACCCAAGTGGTCGGTGGCGACTCCAAGTTTTCATCGTTTTTAAAATTTAAGATTTTCAAAAGAAATCCCCATTCACTTAAAAAGATTTTCATTAATAATTTAGGGGATAATTCGTATCGCATAATTTATGTACGATCAATGTGATTGTCCTTAAAGAACAAAAGGTCGCTACAGTATGTATTATTTACATAAATAAAATATATTTATTGAACATTAAATTAAAACATTTTATTAGGGATTACCGTGAAAACGTACCTCGAACTTAAAGGGGTGTCACTTTTCGTTAGTCTCTATTACCAAATACCGTTTTTAAATTCTAAATTATAATTTTTAAAATAAAATCTCTCTATTCAGGAATATAATGGAAATTTCCATCGTTAAGACAATTTGTAATCAACCAGTTACTAATTTTGGGCGCTGTGGGGGTGCTCACCCTTCCCCACACGTAATTGACTCCCGGACATGTTTTATGGTTTACCTAGACTAAAATTTGTTGTTTTACAAAAACTAAAAAAAAATAAGTTTTGTTAAAATAACCGAGTTTTCAGGTGACCCAATCTCACCTAACTAAAAAGATTGGTGATGACTATATCCAAAATAATTTTCGTAAAAACGTGCCAAGCTCACCATCGCAGGAGGGGACCGTTGTTACAGCTTGGCGAATCCGCTGGGGACTACCTTTTTTTAGAGTCGAGCCACCTGTCGATTACTTTTTATCCTAATGAGTTGAAATTATAAATTATGTTTAATTTATTTTGTGATCCCTTTTCCTTTTAAATTTTTTTCCAAAAAATGATTTTCTAAGATTTTCTTTGGTTTTGCATATCATGAGCTCTGCACTCGAGCCCGTACCTTTTAAGTGGGAGCAAGAAACTACTTCTTCGTGAGGTACTCCATCCGTGAAGAATTTACACCCCTTCCGGGATACATCTGTCCCTTTGTCTTCGTGAGATTTTTATCTCTGTGCAGACCTAGAGAAATGTATCCCCCTGAATTGTACTTACTACGCTTAGCAGGATAGTACGTACAATTCGGGTACCGTTACTTTAGAACCAAAACCACATGTAGTGAACCATAGCAGCCAACCTTGTCTAGAGCCATACCAAACCTCTGCCCTTTAGCAGTCACCCCGTTAGGTTTTGATGCCTTTATTTGTTATTTATGCACAATTTCCTTTATTGTTCTAATTTGGTCTTATTCATCATTCGATTTATTCGTTCAATTCTTTTAGTTTGAACTAACCCATTTTCTCATTTTGGTGATTACATTGCATTAAATCATTCATTTCACATTAATTACATGACGCCACCATAATATTTTAATTTTTGCACTTCACCAGCATGAGGTACTGATTCACGACTAGTTCCCAATTTGAAAAAGATTTTTCATTGGGAGAAAACCTAGTACCCTAGATATCAAACAACATTCAAAGTTGTAAATAAATCTTGTGGATTCAAAAGTTGAGCCATAGGAACCATTTTTGAATTAGTACCTTCGCATTTAGGACATGCACCTGGCATTTTCATGCATACATTTCAAATTTTGAAACCGGTCCCCAGAATGCCCCCATGCCAAAAAATAACGGATGAAGCAAAGTCGGCCGTTCTAAAGCTACATAAGAGCCTGGTCAAGGGGCATTTTAGAGAATAACCTTCGAGTTCATTCAGACACCATGCCTCTACAAGGCCCCCATATGAGGGCATTCCTTGACAAGTTCAGAAAGCGAGCTTCAGATGCTAAGTCAGACTTCTGCACCCTAGACGACTACATCAATTATCGACCATAGCACTTAACTTGAATCGAAAGTAATGAGTTGCCATGAACCAAAAACAAATTTATAAACCCGACCAGGGGGCAGCATAACATAAGGCAATTCTGAAAACAATGAAAGCCCATCAAGAAAATGCGAAAACATACTCTAAGCTTCAATTCGCTTCAAGAGCAGTTTCAGACGAAAATGTTGAGGCATTCACCCAGGGAAGTAATCCAAAAGATGATCAAACCCAGGGAAGGTTGGGGCATCCTCATGTATAAAGCACTGAAAACTACTCGATTAGAAGCAAAGATCTGACCAGCAAAGAGTCAGGGGCATCCCTTTAAGGATTGAGAAAAATCATGTCACATTCATACATTTAGTTGCATGTAGTAAAAATCATCTACATTTAGATTAGGTACACACACCTAAAGTTAACATTCACATGCATTAGGCACAAAGTTAGGTGCATCTATAACATATTTATTTTTGGCTTGAATAAATAGGTCCAAGGAAGAGACTGAAGAACCTCAGCGATAGGGGCAACAATTGATGACTGTTGCGCGTAATAAGTGCTTCGTAATTGTGCAAGTGTACACGTCGCAAGTTATAGTATAAAAGATATCGTCTCCACACGGATTGGTTCCACTTTAAGAATCTAATCTCTTGCATTGTAAAAGTAAAAACACAAGTAGGTGATTGTAGGAGTTCTAACTAGCAACTAAACTAGAGAGCAATAAAGTAAAAGAAGATGTAATCAATGAGATAGAGTAGGCCAGGTTATCGTGAGTTGAGGAGTGATAGTCGAATGTATCGTCTTGGTAAAAGAGTGTTGTGGCAACTCAGTTGCCGTGGCAACTGGCACAGATATGTTGCCTTGGCACCTAGTAGAACGGTTGCCTGAGCAACTAACTGGGCAATTGTTTGGGCGACTGGGCAGCAAACTTTAAGGTTTGGCAGAGCGTTCTTCAATGGTTTCTTCTTATCCCTAAGTCGAAACTCTAGCTAATTGTGCATGCCTTGATAATACATCACTGCATGAATTAAAGGTGAACAACAACCAATCTTCTCCCAATTCACTCGCAAACAAGAATAAAAACCAAGAATGAGTAAACATTGAATTGAAAGTGCAAACTTCTATTACCTAAACAAAATCCAACCGTTTCTCACAACCACAAAACACAATAATCCTAGCCAAATAGATTTAGTTCATGGCTAGGTTCAAAAAGAAACACAAAATAAAGTTCTCCTAACATAAACCTAATCGAACAAGAAGGAAAAAGATGAAGATGTTGAAGCCTCTTGTTGATTTCTCTCCTCTCAATCGTACCTCTTGAGTTGACAGCTTAGGGTTCTTTAAATAGGAGATGGCTAGGTCAAAGTCTTTCTTGGGGAGAAAGTCAAGTTGGAATTAAATACTTTTAAAGAATATAGTTATTTATTATATTTAAATTCTTCCTAGATCTTCCTCTATCTTCTTGGGATTTAATCTTTCTTTGACCTCTTCATGTTGGGTATATCCAGTCATCAATTTCGGCTGCCATATGATCTTATCCATTCTTGTCGACAATTACCTTGGCAACTAGCTTGGCATATCCTTCTCGCACTGCCCTGGCAATTGGTTCGGCATATCCTTCTCACACTGCCCTAGCAACTGGTTCCAACCTTGGTCTGGCAACTAATTCTGCACACACAAAAACAACTACCGACAGCACCCTTTTTCCACAAAACTAAGCAAAATATGGAATCAAGCTTGACCACCAAGGAAAAAATGCAAACATGCATGAATGGCTAATAATGCCAACTAATATGAGCCTAAGTCTAGCAATAATATGAGTAAAAATGGTGAATAAAATAGTACTTTTGGACACTTAACACGCCCCCAAACTCAAACTATTGCTTGTCCTCAAGCAATGCAAACTAATAATTACCCTCCAATACTTCAATTTTTACAAACTTAGCTTCGAACTTGATTTCAGTCCTCAAAACCGTGGCACAAAGTATGACCGACTTTTCATTTTTTCGGACAACTTAGGAGTTACTCGGAATCAAACTATAATGCTTGTGAGTGTGTGAGGAGTTGTGTGCAGGTTGATTTTTCAGATTCTATGTGAACTAGAGATTTTCAAATTACTTCCTTGGGTTCTTTTAACATGTTTTAACTAGAGCCGGTTTTGGGCACCTCTAGTGATTTGTTTAGTTTTCTTAAAATTTTCTTTTATTCGACTAGAGCCGATTTCGGGCACCTCTTACATTAATCCAATTTTTATTTTAATCCCCCAATTTTTTTAACTATCAACCTAAGTTCACTAGTATTCCTTAAATCAGTCAAGCCACGACAGTGTTTCATCAAATTTAACATCATAGTAGGATTCTAAGTGTTTCTACGGTTATCATAGAATAAAAAGTTCTATTAATTAAGTACATTGGCAATGTCATCATCAGATATTCATCAAGTCTAGGCAATTTTTGTTCCAACTAAAGGCATGGCAAGCAATTTATGTGTCCTATATGCAATACTTAAGATGAATGCAACTAAACATGACAACTAACTAGTAACAATCCCCCCAAACTCGAGTGAGGCATGGTCCTCAATGCATACAAAAAAGAAAATAAAAATAAAAAAAGTAAAATGTAAACGATGACTTACTCCGAGAGCTCATTGTCGTGGATGATTAGTTTTCTTTTGGCCGGTGTCTTGATTCTTTTGCTGAAACGCGATGGTTGCTTCCCTGTTTTTAGTGATGGAACCGATCCTCGTACGGATGTGTCCTCATCGTCCTCTTCCTCAATGTCAATGGCTTTTCGCTTGGAGGATTCGACTAGTGTGGTCTTTTTTGGTGCAATAGAGGACTCGTCCGAATCTAAAAAATCAGACAATGATTCGGTATGAGTTGGTTCGGGCATAAGTGCTTTACCTTTGTCTTTTGCAGTGGTTGCCGGGGCATCTTCAGTCTCGGTTGCTGCGGCATCTTCAGTGTGGGTTGCTGTGGCAACTGCTGGGGCAGGTGCTGTGTACGTTGTCACGGTATCATCTGTTGCGGTTGTCCTGACAAAAATTTCGGCAGGAAAGATAGGGAACGACACTCGGTTGTCTGGGTAATTTTCCAGGATGACTTGGGTGATGGCATTGTTGTGGTCCTTCATATACCACATGAACATTAGTTGGCGGGCTTCAATTTGCTTAAGGCGGTGTGCCAACGGTTGTAAGAGTGCTTCAAGTTGTCCTGGGGTTGCTGGCTGAGTTACCTGGGCATCAGCGATGGTTTTTGCATCAGGAATTGCCGATGCGGCAAGAGTTGCCGCGACAACTGTATGCGTTAGGGATTTTACCGGTGCCTCTCCCATTAGTTTTTAGATTTGTGCTCGATTCCAATCGGACTTTGGTTGTGCCTTTTCATGGTTGACTCACTTGGGACATGTATCTCCTTGCAAAGATTGGAGATTAGGCAAGGGAAGAAAAGAGAACCCTTGTCTTTTGTGCTATATACAAAAATCTCATTATAAATAATTTTGCCAATGTTAATGCTACGATTATGCAAGATAGAATGTATGAGAAAAAGACACGGTGTATCAACAGTTGTATTGTGTGTGGTGGGCATTAAAGAAGTTTTAACAAATTATTCCATAATTTTGCCTCGGGTTTAAGCCGAAGGTAGTTTACCGTGCCCTTGTATTTACCGTCATTCCAATGAGATCCCGGTAGAGTGAGGTCTTGATGCTCTTGGTGCTTATGAGGATAGCCTTGTTGCGGACAAACACATAGGGATTGTCCGGGTTAGGTGAGTGAGCATAAAATTCTCTTACCCATGAGATGTTGCCCGGTTCCGGTTGATGGCAAAATATTTGCCACTTTTGGTGTGCGATCCTTTGGAAGATGAATGGCTCAAGGTCGAAGTCTTGATGAGAATCGGAGTATTCGAAGGCTTGTTCTTCGTAAATCTTCTGGCTTTCAAACTTGGAGTGAAATCGTTCTTTAACCGCCAGTGTAGCAAATCTCTTGTAATTTGGCTCCTTGGAAGAACTTGGGTGCACCAAAGTCTTGAGTTTTGTTTCCATTGATAAACTTGGTTGTGAGTTGGGTCGAAACAAAGAAAAGAAAGCAAAAGGGATTTAAAGAGTTGCAAGGTTAAAAGTAGGAATATGTTTCTTGGACTTTAAAGGTGATGGGTTAAATAGAAAAGATGTGTGGTAAATATGGTAGGTGGGATTGATTGGAAAGAAAGAAAGAAAGGGTTTTAATTTGGGGAAGGGTGCAAAAAAGGCAATTGGGGAAGGGGGAAGGTCTTTGGCCGACTATGTAGGGAAATTAGGGTAAATTTAGGGCTTAATAAAAACCTTAGAGTTGGCCCATAAGTTCCCTTATTGAAGAAACTTCCTTCTTGAATCCAATTCTTCTTTATCTTGAACTCTTTTCCTAAAATTCAAAAACAAATAAAATAAGGATTAAAAATAAAGATAAACTAATAAATAAAAAGAAATAGATAAAGATGTGGAAAGATAGATAAAAGAAATTCTTAAACCTAAAATTCAAAAGCAATTAGATAAGTACGAAAGAAAAATGTAGTCTTAACCTAAAGGAAATAAATAAATCTATCCTAAAAATAACCGAAATTAATAAAAAAATAAGTTCGAATAAAAGGAAAATAAAAATAAAATAAAAAATATCGAAAGGAGAGCATGATCATGCATCTCCTAAGGTGACCACTTCTTTGTTACGTTCCACATAGGCACCGTTGTAGTGCTTCAATCTTTGTCCGTTAACTTTGAATTCATGTCCGTCAGTGGTGGACTTGATTATCATGGCACCATGGGAGAATGGTTTGACTACTTCGAATGGTCCCAACCATCTTGATCGCAATTTTCCCAGAAAAAGTTTCAGCCGAGAATTGAATAGGAGAACTAGTTGCCCTGGCATGAGTTGCCCTGACAATAGCTTCTTGTCATGCCATTGCTTTGTTTTCTCCTTGTAGATTTGGTGCATTGTCATAGGCGGGTGCACGAAATTCTTCTATCTCGTTGAGATCTAGTAAACGCTTTTGTCCGGCACTCTCCCAATCCATATTCACGGTCTTGATTGCCCAATATGCTTTGTGTTCGATTTCTACTGGTAAGTGACAGGTCTTACCATAGACAAGGCAAAACGGGGACATTTCCAGGGGTGTTTTGAATGCGGTTCGGTAAGCCCAAAGTGCTTCGTCTAGTATTGTAGACCAATCTTTTCGGGAAGGATTGACAACCTTCTCGAGATATTCTTCAATTCCCGGTTAGAAATTTCTGCTTGCCCATAAGTTTGTGGATAATATGCCGTGGTAATTTTGTGTTACATGCCGAAGCGTTGCAACATCTTTGCAATAACTCTGTTGTCAAAGTGCTTGCCTTCTTCACTGATAATTGCTCTTGGCATCCCAAATTATATAAATATATTTTTCTGCAAGAATCGTTGCACGGTCTTGGAATCATTAACGGGAACTGCAGTGGCTTCAACCTACTTGGACACGTAGTCGACGAAAAGTAGAATGTAGAGGTTGCCGAATGAAGATGGAAAGGGTCCCATGAAATCGATCCCCCATACATCAAACAATTCCACCTCAAAGATGTTTTGGATCGGCATCTCATGTCGTATAGAGATATTGCCCGTCCTTTGGCAACGATCGCATTGCTTGTAAAACTCTTGGGCATCTTTGTAAAGTGTGGGCCAATACAAACTGAATTGCAAGACTTTGGCCACGATACGTGTTCCTCTAAAGTGTCCTCCATAGGGTGAAGAATGGCATTGCCGGAGTACATTCTGCTGCTCCTCTTCAGGGACACATTGGCGTATAACCTGATCTGCACATTGTTTAAACAAAAGAGGCTTGTCCCAAAAATAATGCTTAGCATCATGGTGGAACTGCTTCTTTCCTTGGTGAGTAAGGCCATAAGGTAAAATACCATAAACAAGGAAGTTAACTAAATCAGCGTACCAGGGTATTTTCGAGGCAACTAGACTTGCTGAGGCGTGTGCTTCTAAAGTTGCCGAGACATCAAGGGTTGCCGAGGCATGTGCACTTGGGGTTGTCGTGGTAACTGTTTAGTGGTTTCCGAGGCATGTGTAATGGGAGTTGCTGAGGCATCAGGAGTTGTCGAGGCAACTAACAGTTTCTCATCCGAGAATGCATCACATATCTCTAAATCCACGTCCTCCTCCCTATTACGTTCTAAGCGTGACAAGTGATCGACAACTTGATTCTCTGTTCTTTTCCTGTCCTTAATTTCAATGTCAAACTCTTGTAAAAGCAATATCCAACGAATCAAACGAGTTTTGGCATCCTTTTTAGCAAATAGATACTTAATTGCCGAATGGTCCTCCGTATGGACAATTACCTTTGTACCAATCAAATAGGACCGGAACTTGTCAAATGCAAAAACTACGGCTAGTAACTCTTTCTCCGTTGTTGTGTAATTCACTTAAGCGCTATTAGGAGTTTTACTAGAGTAGTATATCACATGAAAAATCTTACCTGTGCGTTGGCCTAGGACTGCTCCTACCTCAAAATCACTTCCATCGCACATGAGCTCAAAAGTAGCGTCCAATCGGGTGGAACGACAATGCGTGCTAAGGTAAGCTTTTCCTTTAGGGTTCTGAATGCTTGGGCGTAAGAATCATCAAAATTGAAGACTTTATCTTGTTCAAGCAAATTGCACAAGGGTTTAGTAATCTTCGAAAATTTTTAATGAACCTCCTGTAAAAACTTGCATGTCCAAGAAACCTTCAAGTTCCTTTGACTGAACTTGGTGACGGCAATCTCTCAATCACGTCCACCTTGGCTTTGTCTACTTCGATACCCTTGGATGAAATCTTGTGGCCAAGCAAGATTCCTTCATCTACCATAAAATGACACTTCTCCCAATTAAGAACTAGATCAGATTCTTCACATCTTGCCAACACCTTCTCCAAATTGCCGAGGCAACTGTCGAAGTTATTACCAAATATGGAAAAATTGTCCATGAAGATTTCAAGGAAGTCTTCGACCATGTCTGAAAAGAGCGCCATCATGCATCTTTGGAAGGTTGGTGGGGCATTGCATAATCCGAACGGCATCATTCGAAAGGCATAAGTACCGTATGGGCATGTGAAGGTGGTTTTTTCTTGATCTTCTAGTGCTATGGTAATTTGATTGTAACCTGAATAGCCATCAAGAAAACGATAAAATGGTTTACCTACAAGACGGTCAAGTATTTGATCAATAAAGGGTAAGGGCAAGTGATCTTTCCTAGTGGCCTTATTTAAATTTCGGTAATCAATGCAAACCCTCTAACCGGTCACAGTCCTGGTTGGGATGAGTTCATTGTTTTCATTACTTACCACCGTTATACCTCCCCTTTTCGGTATGCATTGTACCAGACTTACCCATGCACTATCAGATATGGGGTATATTATGCGACGTCAAGCCACTTGATGATTTCTTTCATTACAACCCCTTTCATGGCATGATTCAGTCTCCTTTGGGCCTCAATCAAAGGTTTGTGATCATCTTCCAACAAAATCTTATGCATGCATACTGCCGGACTAATTTATTTCAAGTTGGCAATTGTCCATCCTATCGCCTTCTTGTGTAGCATCAATATGTCAATCAACTTCTTTTCCTGCTCAGGCTGTAACTTAGAGGAAATAATTACGGGTAGTGTATTATCGATTCCCAAGTAAGCATATTTTAGTTACCCTGGCAATTGTTTCAACTCAAGAATCGGCGGTTGTTCAGTAGAGCGTTTTTTGAGTTTACCTTCCTTACCTGAGTAATCTAGTGGTTCAAAGTATATACCTGGTCGATTGACTAACCAATTTGCCTCTTCTTGTTGTTCCTCATCGATCGGTTCTTCATACTCCTCAGGTTCCTCTAAATCGGTAATGTAGTTGCCGAGGCAACTAATTTCCTCGTCGAAGTCAAACTCTACTGTGGCATAAAGAAGTTGGCATTTTTCTGGATTATCAGCATGCTTTAGAGTTTGGAACACGTTTAGTTTAAGTTCCTGGTCATTCACCCTCATTGTGAGCTCTCCCTTTTCAATATCGATCAAAGTTCTCCTTGTTGCTAGGAAGGGTCTCCCAAGAATGATAGGTGCATGCTCATCTGCTTCACAATCCAAAACAATAAAGTTAATGAGAAAAATAAATTTATCAACTTTTACCAGTATGTCTTTGATCTTTCCCTCTGGATGCACATAGGATCTGTCAGCTGGCTGTAGCATAACTGTCGTAGGTCTTGCATTCCCGATTCCTAGTTTCTGGAAAACCGATTTAGGCATCAAGTTTATGCTTGCTTCAAGGTCACATAAATTTTTCCCGACATAGTGGTTTCTGATGGAACATGGTATTGTGAAACTTCCGGGATCCTTCAACTTGGGTGGCATGCGATTGTGCAACATGGCCATACATCCCTCTGTTACGACAACTGTTTCAAACTCTCCTAGCCTTGTTCTTTTGGACACAATGTCTTTAAGAAACTTGGCATAGTTCGGTATTTGTTCAATTGCCTCAACCAACGACAAGTTAATGTGGACTTGCTTTAGGATATCAAGAAACTTCTTGAATTGATATTATTGGTTTTGTCGCTTCAACCTCTGTGTGATTGGTGGTGGAAGTCGGATATCTTCGATCTTCTCATTGGTTTAGAACCTGATTGACGGTATTGTCGGTGTAACTAGAGTTTCCAAGGCATCGTCAACTGGGTTTACCGTGGCATGCCTATCGTTGGTTGCCACGACATGTTTATCTGGGGTTGCCTAGCATTCCCTAGTTCAGCATCTGAGGCTTTGCTACTGAATTCATCTTGTTCTTTTTGTGGAGTTTTGTTTGATGAGTGAGCTTGAGCCTCTTTAAGTTGTCGGCCACTTCTAGTGGTGATCGCCTTACATTGCTCATGGCCAGTTCCTTTTGCGACTTCAGTATTGCTGGGTAAACCTCATTGCGGTCTCGTATTCAGGTTTTTAACATGAAAGAATTGTGAGAATTTTCCAAAGAACTAGATGTTGTCGGTTGTTGCTGTGGCAACTGTTGCTGTGGCATATTCTGTTGGAATCCCGATGCTTGTGCATTCTAATTATTCTGGTTTAGAGCGTTGTTGGGATTACTCCATGAAAAATTTAGGTGCTTCTTCCAAGCTGGATTGTATGTGTTGGACACCACATTGTTGCTCCGACTGTAATTCCCCACGTAGAAGCTGGATTCTGGGTTCTGCGTACGTTTAGAAGAATCATGGTTACTACCACATATTTCACAAAAGGAATCTACTACCTTGACTTCCTGTGTGTTGCTTTGTTTCTGCATGTTCTGGACCATCTTGGTTAGAGTGGCTAATTGTGCCGAAATTGAGTCCGATGATTCCAGTTCATGTGTTGTGGCTTGGCGTCTAACTCTTCCTATTCTCGTAGTTGGGAACTGATAATCATTCTTGGCAAGTCTGTTCAAAATTTGCATTGCTTCTTCCGGCGACTTGTCTAGGAGTATGCCGTTTGCTGAGGCATCTAACATCATCCTTGTTGGTGTATTCAAAACATTGTAAAACATCGTCACTTGTGTCCATACTGGGAATCCATGTAGGGGACATTTGTGTAGAAGTTCTCTATATCGCTCCCAAGCCTCGTACATGGATCCGTCATCTGCCTGCCGAAAAAAAGTAAATTTGTTACGAAGCTTATCAGTCAAATTGGTAGGATTAAATCGAGCAAGGAAATCACAACATAGATCGGTCCAAGATCCTATTGATCTGACCGGAATACTATTTAACCATGCTTTCGCCCTATCTCTCAGTGAATATGGGAATAATCTTAGTCATAAAATATTTGGGGCGACTCCTTGTATTTTGAATGAATTGCAAATCTCGAGGAAATATTTAAGATGTTGTCGTGCATCTTCAGTTGCTGAGCTGCCAAATTGACCAATTGTGTTGATCATATTGAACATCATCAGTTTCAACTCAAAGTGTTCGGCTTTAATTTCACGTGTGACAACTGCTGGATTAAGTCCTTCAAGATCTTCCTCTAGATAGTCTCGAACAGTTCTGTTTCGTGCAAGAATCACTCAATCTCCCGCTAGAACATCCTGGTTGTCGTTGGTATTCACATTGCTGTTTTGATTAGCCATTGCTACTCTTAGCTTTCGTCTGAGTCTTTGCAAGGTACGTTCGATTTCTGGATCAAAGGGATATTCTGGTGTAGTTGGTCTCGCCCTGGTCATATACCAATGCAAAACCAAAGTTTGTTAACCCTTCAAATTTTAAACAATAAAAATAAAAAGTGTAAGAAAATAAAAACAAAGTTGCTATTGCATCCCCGGCAATGGCGCCAAAAACTTGTTGCGCGTAATAAGTGCTTCGCAATTGTGCAAGTGTACACGTCGCAAGTTATAGAATAAAAGATATCGCCTCCACAGGGATTGGTGCCACTTCAAGAATCTAATCTCTTGCACTGTAAAAGTAAAAACACAAGTAGGTGATTGTAGGAGTTATAACTAGCAACTAAACTAGAGAGCAATAAAGTAAAAAAAATGTAATCAAATGAGAGAGAGTAGGCCAGCTTATCATGAGTTGAAGAGTGATAGTCGAATGGATCGTCTTGGTAAAAGAGTGTTGCAGCAACTGGCATAGATAGGTTACCTTGGCAACTAGTAGAACGGTTGCCAGTGTAATTAACTGGGCAATTGTTTGGGCGACTGGGCAGCAAACTTCAAGGTTCGGCAGAGCGTTCTTCAATGGTTTCTTCTTATCCCTAAGTCAAAACACTAGCTAATTGTGCATGCCTTGATAATTCATCCCTGCGTGAATAAAAGGTGAGCAACAACCAATCTTGCGCTCCTCTTAGCCGTTGAAATCCTTAAACTTATTCCTAAGCCGGATTAGTCTTCACCATTGATAGATTGAATAAAGACCATACTCATTCGTTTCTTGAATCTAACTCTCCCAATATTAGATAAATAGATAGATTTACAAGATCCTCTCCCAATTCACTCGCAAACAAGAATAAAAACCAAGAATGAGTAAACCTTGAATTGAAAGTGCAAACTTCTATTACCTAAACAAAATCCAACCGTTTCTCAGAACCACAAAACACAATAACCCTATCCAAATAGATTTAGTTCATGGCTAGGTTCAAAAGAAACACAAAATAAAGTTCTCCTAACATAAACCTAATCGAACAAGAAGGAAAAACATGAAGATGTTGAAGCCTCTTGTCGATTTCTCTCCTCTCAATCGCACCTCTGGAGTTGACAGCTTGGGGTTCTTTAAATAGGAGATTGCTAGGTCAAAATCTTTCTTGGGGAGGAAGTCAAGTTGGAATTAAATACTTTTAAAGAAAATAATTCTTTATTATATTTAAATTCCTCCTAGATCTTCCTCTATCTTCTTGGGATTTAATCTTTCTTTGACCTCTTCATGTTCGGTATATCCAGTCATCAATTTTGGCTGCCATATCATTTTATCCATTCTTGTCGACAATTACGTTGGCAACTAGCTCGGCATATCCTTCTCGCACTGCCCTGTCAACTGGTTCGGTATATCCTTCTTGCACTACCCTGGCGATCGGTTCCTGCCTTGCTCGGGCAACTAATTCTGCACACACAAAAACAACTACCGACAGCACCCTTTTTTCCACAAAACTAAGCAAAATATGAAATCAAGCTTGACCACCAAGGAAACAATGTAAACATGCATGATTGGCTAATAATGCAACTAATATGAGTCTAAGTCTAGCAATAATATGAGTAAAAAGGGTGAATAAAATAGTACTTTTGGACATTTAACAATGACCAATCTTTAGCCTTGAAGGAGGCCGAATGCATGGAAAGCTCAAGTATCCAGGTAACAACAATAAAATTTTTCTGAACAGACTACTAACTAATGTTACATTCTTTTTTTTAGGATCATGACTCCTCGCTATGAAATAGAAGAATCGACTTTTTCTCAATCTCGCCTCCGTCAGTGGTAGTTGGCTAGTCTAATCCAGATTCCGCATCTCTGACAATGGTGTCGCAAGACAATTTCCCTTGAGAATAAGAAAAGAGATGACGCAAGGTCATTCGGCTCAGAAGTTCAAATTCAGAAAAAGAATGAGGACAATAAAAATTTGGGGGCAAGCTTTCGCTGGGGCAAATTTTGAACAAAGATGAATAAGAAGATAAAGTTGAACCAGAAAGACTTTTACAAAGACTCCATGCATCTTCATTCATCATGAGGCCATACGTGAAAACATATGCATCATTGCATCACCAAACCCGTTCATGCATCATGACATCTAGTTTGTCATAAAGGACTCCTAACTTAAAGACTTCTACAAGAATTCCATGCATCTTCATTCTCCATGAGAACATACATGAAAACATATGCATCGTTGCATCACCAAACATGCTCATTCATCATGAAATCTAATTAGTCATAGAGCATTCATATCTTGAAGATTCCAACAAGAATTTCATTCATCTCTGCATCATCATGAAAGCATGCACATGCATGTCATTTGCAAACACATTACCGGAAACTAACTTTGTACTTGTTACTCAAAGAAATTTTTTAAAAATCAATTTTTTCATAAGGATCTTTTTCTTAAAACATGAGTTTCTTAACTCAATCCTTTCTTAAAGACATTTTTATCAAAAGAGGATTTCCATCCTTTCATAAGGACGTTTTCTCAAAATAGAAGTTTTTTAACTTCAACATTTCTTAAGGACATTTTATCAAAAACAAGAATTATATCTTTTCATTAAGACATTTTCTCAAAATAGGAGTTTCTTAACTCCATCATTTCTTAAGGACATTTTCCTCAAAAAAGGGAGTTTCTTAATTCTGTCATTCTATAAGGACATTTTTCTCAAAAACACGAGTTTCTTAACTCCATCCTTTCATAAGGTCATTTTCCTCAAAAATATGAGATTCTTAATTCCGTCATTCCATTAGGATATTTTCCTCAAAAACATGAGTTTCTTAATTCCGTCCTTCCATAAGGACATTTTCCTCAAAAATAGGAGTTTCTTAACTCTGTCATTCCATAAGGATATTTTCCTCAAAACATGAATGTCTTAATTTAATCCTTTTACAAGGATATTGTTTTCCAAAAACAAAATTTCTTAATCAAATATTTTCTCAAAAGATTTTCTTAAATCAACTCTATCTATTCTTAAAAGTATTCGATCCTTTCTTAAAGGACCAATAATTTACAAGTTTGATATCCCCAAACAGGAAATAGCAGATAGTTGTCGACAATTTCCAGTATCTTTGACACAAACGAATGTGGCAAATATTGTCTGGCAAGAATGGACAGACAATCATTAACAAGATCCAACATCCTCAACACAAAGAATCAATCAAATCAAATAATCAGATCAAACCTTTCAATTTTACTATAAAGCAGCTAGTTTATCACACATTTTGACCAAGCACTTTTTTAACTTTGGCAGGTCATATCTTCCCCGAAAGAACAGTGAAGTAGATCGATCGACCCAGTTTTATTTCCCTAAAGAAGACAAGACAAGAAGATTAACCAAAGAGAGAACAAGCTGCCAAAGAAAGCAGAGTCAGAAAAGTAAATAGATTCAAGATCCTTAGGCTGCCACCTTCAAGAGTAATGCTAGGACCCTCGGGACATCACCTTCGAGAGAGATGTTAAAACCCTCAGCGAATCAACCAACTTTTTACGATCTGATCTCACTCGTAACATGGTGTAGCGGATCAACAAACTCTCATATCATGCCTCGTCGTCAGAGTCGCAGCTTGATCAAAATTAAACTCTTGGATCACGTCTTTTCGTTAGAGTCATAGCTTGATCTAAATTAAATCCCAAGATCATGCATTCGTCAGTGGTGTAGCAAATAAAAAATATCATCCAGCTCCTACCTCCGTTAGTCGTATAGCATATCAAAATCTTCTTTCAGATCCTGTCTCTCCGTTAATGGTGTAGCAGATCAAACTTCGCCAGATCCTGTCGTTGTTAGTGGTGTATCAGATCAAAAAACTTCTTTCAGATCTCGCTTCTCTTTCAATGGTGTAGTAGATTGAATTTCTTCTAGATCTCGCCTCTCTGTCAGCGGTGTAGCAAATCAAACTTCTTCCCGATCTGGTCTATCCGTCAGTGGTGTCGCAGATCAAACTTCTTCCCGATCTGGTCTCTCCGTCACTAGTGTAGCAGATCCAATTTCTTCCTGATCTAGTTCCTCCATCAGTGGTGCAACGAATCAAACCCTTTTCAAGTCTTGCTTCTTCGACATTGCTACAGTTAGGCCAAACTTTCCTCATCGGATATCACCTTTGAATCATAGCTAGGTTCAAACCAAAAAGAGAAAAAGAAGGGAAAAATCAAACAAAAAATCAAAAAAATTAATATGAAAAAAATCAAAAGAAAAAATCAAGAAAAATCCAAAAAAGAAAAAAATAAAAAAAATCAAAAAAATTCCAAAAAAGAAAAGATCAAAGCCAAAATTTTGATCACGCCTTTTCGGTGTTGCAACTACTTACAGACCTTGCTTCTTCATCGGTATTGTAGCTTGGTCAAACCTTGATCTTGCCACTTCGTTAGAGTTGTAGTGGATCAAACTTTCTTCTCCATGTCTTGCCACTTCATCAAAGTTGTAGTGGATCGAACTTTCTTCTCCAGATCTTGACTTTTCGTCAGAGTTATAACAAATCAAACTTTCTTCTCTAGATCATGCCACTTCGTCAGAGTTGTTTCGGATCAAACATTCTTCTCCAGATCTTGCGACTTCATCAGAGTTATAGCAGATCAAACTTTCTTCTCCAGATCATGCCACTTCGTCAGAGTTGTTGCAGATCAAACTTTATTCTCCAGACCATGCCACTTCGTTAGAGTTGTAGCAGATCAACCTTTCTTCTCCAAATCATGCCATTTCGTTAGATTTGTTGCGGATCAAACTTTCTTCTCTAGATATGTCCTCTTCGTCAGTATTGCAGCTAGATCAAGTTCCGCAGACCTTGCCTCTTTGTCAGTGTTGCAGCTAGGACAAATTTTCTCCAGGCATTGCGTCGCCGTCAGAGTAATAGCAAGTCGAACTCATTTTGCCTCTGCAACGGATCACCATGAAGATTTTTCCCCTCCAATATATTATCCCAGACCAAATATTTTGCTTCCTTAACAGATCTTCCGTTTGAAGATTTTGCCTCCAAAGACAGTGAAAAAATTGTGGTCAAGTGAAGCCCAAGAAGCACCGGTAGCTAGAGAAAGAAACCCAGACCCGACCAGACATAAAATATTTATTCTTTTGTCTTTTCTCTATTCTTCTTACACAGTAATGAGCAAAGAGGGGCAGCTGTAATACCCATTTTATGTCCGGGCGGTAATCACTCATTTTATCTGAATATAGTATTATTATACCTTGTGTATATTCGTGTAAAAAAGGATAGCAAAATATGTGGACGTCATGCATGCGTCCACCACACCGTTAGGCCACCTTGCCCCTACCTAATTGCCTATAAAAGGTGAGAGGAGTATTGGCAGAAGCCAATTGAAGACAAGCAAAAATGGCCATAAATTGGCCAAGGCAATTGGCAAAAGCAATTGCCAAATACAAATGGCCATGAAAATGGCTCGAGGTAATGCCCCGTTGAGGTTCGAGAGCAGTGCTCTCGTTAGGGATTTTTCCCTGGACAGTTCGTTCAATCGGGGGCCCTATTGAGGTTCGTTTGAATCGATTTATTGGTCATGGCTAGATGATGCGAAGATCTTGTTAGGGGTCGGTCAAAGTTCTTTATTCGGGCTTCTTGTAGGGCAACTTTCGATCTTTATTTTTTAATGTTGCCTTAAATATAAGGTAATATATATGTAATTATTGACATGTTTTTGTAATAAATATATTTTGTATGCCATGTTGATTTGTGTATTTAGGTTGTATAAGTTATTTATAATATATTTTTATTGTTAGCATGTTTTTTATATTTTATTAGTTATGATTGTGTTGTATGTATTATTTACATAAATAAAATATATTTATTGAATGTTAAATTAAAACCTTTTATTAGGGATTACCGTGAAAAATATACCTCGAACTTAAAGGGGTGCCGCTTTCCGTTAGTCTCTATTACCAATTACTATTTTTAAATTCTAAATTATAATTTTAAAATAAAATCTCTCTATTCGGGAATATAACAGAACTTATGCCTCGAGCTTAAAGGGGTGTAAATTCTTCCGCAAATAAATATTTTTAAGATGTGTTTTAAAAAGGGATCACAATTTTAAATTAAATTTGAACTTGTAATTTCCACCGTTAAGACAATTTGTAATCGACCAGGTACCAATTTTAGGCGTTGTGGGGGTGCTCACCCTTTCCCACGCGTAACTGACTCCCGGACCTGTTTTCTGGTTTACGCAGACCAAAACTCATTCTTTTACAAAAACTAAAAAATAAGTTTTGTTAAAATAATCGAGTTTTCAGGTGACCCAATCTCACCCAACTAAAAAGATTGGTGGCGACTCTATCCAAAATAATTTTCGTAAAAACGCATCAAGCTCACCACCGTAGGAGGGAACCGTTGTTACAGTGTAGAATGGTGATGTGGAGTTGATGTTGGATGCCCACTTGTAGTATTCACTCGGAGGACCCCTGGAGCTGTATGCAATAATTTCTAATGACGGTTGTGATATCGTACTCCCAAATTGGCGGCAGGCATATTTTGACTTCGATTCTAATGCCAACGTTCAGAGTCCGACAACCAATTTCTACAATGATTTCAACTTATTAACCACACAGAGTTCACACAATAACTTTGGTGAATCATCATTTGCTATGCCAAGAAATTATTGTGTAACCTATTTTAACTTCGACCTGAACCTGGCACCGAATGTTGACTTCAGTGCATCATCGTCCGATATGACCACACATTCAACATACAAGCCGTTCAATATGGGTGCCGGCGCGTCATCATCGCAAAACTACATGATGTCGCAAGACCATGAAGCAGTTAATTCGTTCGACGATATCATATCTGGGTGATATTCAATGTATATCCCTACTGTGAAGTATGTTCAACAACCTGCGTGAAGACATTCTTGTGCTGGTTCTGTTGACCTTGATCTTGGTAATATGTTTCGTGAGCGCTCTTGTGATCGACGAGCAATTGCTAAATCTATTGTCGTAGCATTCAACGACTTAAACTTATTCTGATTTAAGGGTTTAAAAAATTACGAGGAAGAACCGATAAGGGAATCGAGTTTTGATGGTGACAAGCAAGGCCTTTTTCACGATGAACCAGAAGACCTTGACATGCCCGATGAATAGAGGAATACGAGGGATTAGAGGATGTAGTCGAAGGCAACGAAGAACTTGCCTGACCTACCAATGTTCCATATCCTACCATTTTAGTTTCTGTTTACTAGCCACCACCACACTTCACGACGATTGATATCGAAGCCTTCAACGTTCTAGAATTTTCGCAATTCCTAGAACTTGAGCAGTACAACTGGCATGTTGATGGTGAACTCAGTATTAGGATGATCTTCTTGAGGAAAGAACTCACTGTGGCTGCCATCAAGAACTACAACTTACGCAACTCAGTTACGACGACTGTGAAGAAGACTAAACCAGATTACTACACTGCGAAATGTGCCCACAAGAGCCAGGGGTGTAATTGGAGGGTTCGTCTATCGTGCTTGAAGAAGTTGAACTAGCTATGGCAGATCATAAGACTCGAGAGGCCTCATACATGCACCATCAACAGACTAAGTCAGGATCATCCTAACTTGGATGTGCACGTGCTCTGCGACACCTTCATTCCACTGGTCAAGGCAAATTCACGTGTAACGGTTGCGACATATATTGTTGTAGCCAAATCTTAATACGGCTACATAGTTGAGTACAATAAATCTTCATACGCAAGGTGGCAGGCCATATAGAAAATGTATATCCAGTGGGAGGAATCTTATATAGACTTGCAGTCGTGGCTAAACCTAATACAGAAACACATACTGAGAACGATTGTGAAGCTCGAAACTATAGCAACATACCAAAATGATCGTGTCGTAAGAGGAGGGTGTCAATTCCACTGGCTATTTTGGATATTTCCGCAGTACAATAATGCATTCAAATATTGCAAGCCCATAGTTCAGATTGATTGCACTTGGTTTTACGAAAAATACACACAAATTTTGTTATTAGCGGTTGCACAAGACGGCAACAGAAAAACCATTCCCATCACCTTCGCAATAGTCGAAAAGGAAAATCTAGAGTCCTGGTATTCTTCCTTCAAAACTTATGAAGGCATGTCCTATCTCATGTTATACGTGAAAAGAATATGGGTTATGTGTTATTTCTGATAGAGGTACGACGCTCATATGGGCGATCGAGCGTATGGGCCCGTCTTGGTAACCTCCCCATATTCATCAACGGTATTGTTTACGCCACATTGCTGCAAACTACTTATAGAAGTACAAGAATGATGATGAACGTCAAATGGTGCTTCGAATGAGTACGTCTTACTCTACTCTTTTATGTTTAAGATATCTTCCTATTTATTATTCATTGTTAACTACACCATATTTTTATAGTCAACTCGCATTATGTGCAAGAGGTTGATGAGCTGTTTGAAGAACTTATACTCAGGAACAAAGATGGCTACGACTACCTAGCTTCAATCCCGAGGGAAAATGGCTTCGATCGTAAGATGGTGGTAAACGATATGGTCACATGACAACGAACTTGGCTGAGGCCGTGTATTCGTCACTGAAGAGAGTGTGACATTTGCCTATCACCTCCGTTGTCAAGGTGACATATTATCGGTTGGCTACCCTAGTTGCAACCATGGGAAAGCAAGTAGCGGACTATATGGAAGGTGGCCACATAGTCCACCCACAACTTCGCGACAAATTTCAAAACTTTGTGCAGTATTCAAATGCAATGAGTGCTGCCTACTTATCGCGCCGACAATATTCGTTCCTTGTATCGGAATATTCGAGGTTGTTGGAAGGCATGCAACATAACTCATATGTGGTTAATCTATCAGATAGAACCTGCGAGTGCAGAGTATTCCAAACATTGAAGTAACCGTGTCCGCACGCCATTGGTGCTTGCTCGTCTGTACAAATTAGCTATATGTAAATGGTTGGCCTAGTATACTTTCTTGAAACCGTACCCAAGGTTATTGAATACGAGTTTCCTCCCATTGGGAATGAAATTGATCCGGCCGTAGTTGATGGTGAACCTATAATATGGCCAGATTTTGGACTACGGCGTAAAAAGGGTCATCCACGATCAACACAGATTTATTGTGTTGAGGATTTGGTCGAACATCGAGAAAAAATCAGACAACCAAAACTATGTAGTAGATGTGGAAATCCAAGACACCAGAAGAAAAAATATCCTAATCGCTCAGCCCCCGTTTTAATTAATTGTACTTTCCTATTGTACCAATGTTGTCTTAAGTAATAAGTTCTCTTCGTTAAGGTTTCCAGTGTTTTGGAACTATTTTAAACGTGATTATTTACACGGTTAGGAAGGTTAATTCCTATGTGCCAACACCAATTAATTACAATTCTCTATATCTTTTTACACAAAATTTTACTTTTAAAATTAAATTAAATTAAATAGACATCACTATCTGTAGAACGCGAGGTCTAATGCCACGTCAAATCTTGCACGTTCTCTGGTGTTGACACGTCAAATTTTTGTGGAAGCCACGCTTGCAAAACTCGATGCAATTCTATATAAATTAGAACTTAGGCTAGACAAACTCATTGGCATTTGCTTGCTATCAACCCAAATTTTTCTAAACTGTTGCTGATTACCATTATATCCGAACAAAAAGCCCACCACCTCAATGGCAACAAACCACAGTTTTTGTGAGAGAGGTGTTCTGCGTTTTGTTTAAGATGAATGACATATCACAATATCAGGAAAAACATGGTTTTATTAAAGTGTCGAAAATCCTCTTAACATTTTTTTGGGTTGCGGGTAACTTATTTTTACGCCTTAATTGTGGAGGTTAGGTGAAGACCACCACGTATAACCGTAGTCGAAGCTTCTACCAGTGCAGTTGATGATGGAAGTGGGTTCCAATTGCAACCTTTGGGGGACCTCAAAATCCTCGATTGTTCACATCGTCAAAGAATGTTTAGGGGTACAATTGACCGGTTAAAACGTCGCTAACCTCTCCCCGGTTATGTACATGATGCCATCTTTGAACGGGATCAGTGGCCTAACTACCATAATCTATTTTTCCATTTTATGTGGACTAACTACCACAATCTATTTTCTTCATTTTATGTATTTCTTTGAAAAATAATAAACTTACATTGTTATTCTTTCCCTAAAAAAGCTTTGAAACCATTTTCACGCGCTTGTTACACTTGCTAATTAAAATTATAGTTCAGTTATAATTACAATTGCTTAACATCTAAAGATTACATCTACAATTACAATTCTCATTTTTAAATAACAATTACTTACAATTAAAATTACAAGGGTAAAAAATGTTACACCAATCAATTCAAATTCACTCAAACCATTTGTTGCTTCTCTCATAGAATTTATTTATAAACGGTAAAATTTAAGGTTTTAATCATAAGTAAAAAATTGGACCTCGCGCTCTGTATATAGCGAGGTCCAATTTTATGTCAATATGTATTTCTCCTGCCACGTCAGGAATCTCTACAAACCTCGCGTTTTGAAGGCCGCGAATGTTTGCCTATATAAGGCAGAAACGAGAGCAAACAAACCCACCATCATTTTCTATCGATTGAGAAAAATCTGTATTAGATTCGAAAAGAATGTACAACTGTTGCTACTAATGGCAACATATCACGTATCTGGAAAATTGTTTTACAAATTTATTTCCTTGATAATGTGATCTGTTGGTATAAGTAGTTACATTTATACGAACTACATTATTTTGGTCGGTTAATAATATTGGTGATATGTGTCTTCCGTGTTTTTGTTCAAGATCTACAACAAATCGCAATATCAAAAAATGAGTGGTCATTTTTAAGCGCCGAGATTAATTTTGAGCTTTTGTTTGAGGCTGTCGGTAACTTCGTACGCCTTCATCGTGAAGGCTACATGAGGACCACCACATGTAACGTAGTTGGAGTCTCTAGCATCGTGGATGATGATGATTATCGGGTACTCACGAAATTCATTGCAGAAGAAGTTTAGGACTCCAATAACTAGGACGATCTATGGCGCCATTTGTCTATATCAACGACACATCTCTCGGCGGCCATACAACCTGGACAAACTATGACACCTCTAATCTAAATCAATTCTTATGTAATTTATTTTGTCTGTATGTTTAGGGGTACAATTTACTGCGTGTTTAGGGTAGATTTTGCCCGTCTACGTGGCTTAACTCATTAATTTATTTTTTTCATTTTATGTATTTGTTTCAAATTAATAATTTCACCGTGTAATTCATCAACAAAAATAAGCTTTGGAACCATTTTGACGCCAAAAAATTAGCTTCGGCACATGATTTATAAATACAATTGCTGAACGACTAAATTTTTTAGCTTCTTATATTTTAATTACAATTCTTTTTAATTATAATTATACGCCTATGATACTGTACCTCTAAGCTTAAGGATTACGCGAATGCGACGATTAACTTCTCGGATAAACTCATCAAACATGATTCTTAACGCATTTTACCTTTTTATTCATGCCCAAAAATAAGCTTTGGAATCATTTTCAAGGCCATTTTTATACCGTTTACAATGTCTATTCTGTGCCAATATCATTCTCAAATAAAAATATAAGATTCAATACTAGGCCTCTAACCTAAAATATTACAAAGATTATTCTAATAATAACCCGGGAAAACACCTCCAACCTAAAATATTACAAAGATTATTCTAATAACCCGGGAAAACACCTCCAACATGCCTACCAAGACATTTCAACTTCTTATTCTAGGATAAAAACTAGCGTTCGAACCATTTTCAATGCACTTTTTATACAGTGTGTAATATCTCGTACATGCCTATACACCCTTGCATTTCAACCTGAATTAGGAGGATCGCGCTTTCTATAGAACGCGAGATCCCTTTAATTTCTGTCACGATATATACAATATCTCGGGAAACTTGCATTTTGAAAAACGCAAAGTCTTATCTAATAATTTTAAATTACGCAATATGAAAAGTCGGCCCACGTCAGACGGACCTCTCTATGTGTAAAACGCAAAGTCTCCTTATGTGGACGCTTTGAGGTTCATTTTTTAAATAATATTAGCCGGGGATTATTTACGTAAAAAGGCCTTGGAAAAGAGATCTCAGCTTTTGTTTCCTCTTTACAAGCTGGTTTCTGAAACCAGATATTATCAACAGTAAGTATGATCCCAACAAGAACATGAGATAATGAAAGTAAAATGCAGACACAATTTCATGGTACATGAGGGAAACAATAATGTCTAGATGATAGTATCCTCGCAGTGCCATGCCATGCCATGCCGACTAATTCCTTAGGCTGCATGGAATTTGAGGTTGGCAATCCACACTGCAGATATAGTAGGACTTGTTGCTGAGGTTCTTCCTGTATGAAGATATCTATATTCTACAGTAATACACAATTTGATTGCACCATAAATATATTTTTGTACTGTTTTGAAACAAAGGACTATATCTTTTACAAAGCTACACAAGTGAACGGCAACTGATTCGGCAAAGCTGATTTCGATCTACGCTATGTAATTTACAAGTGTAGAATGGAAAGACACGGATGGCCAAAATTAATTGAATTACCAGGAAAAAAAATGAGGGTATGCCAGACAAAGAAAAAATGGTGTCAAGACCATCTTTATAAATGTTCAATCATCAAATCCTGGCATTGCAAACTGAGCAGCAAATGCTTCAACTCGGTTCCGAAGATCAATAATGTCTTTGTTATTGTGAAGACCCTTGAGAAACTCTTTCTGCAATTTTCCATGATCTCTCTGTACAGAACTTGTAATCTGAGCTGCTCTATATAGAAAGTCGGCGATTGTCTCAAAATCAGACTCTAAACAACCTCTTGATGTCATAGCAGGTGTACCTGAGGAAATTATGAGAAACTTAAGACATCAATGGAAAAAGATGGATTGTAACCCAGCACTTGTGTGACAACCAAGCACAAACCAAAACCATGATATGTGCTCCTTTCATAACCCATTTGAATCGTCAAATGACCTTGCTTGCTACTCTTTAACTACCACATGAATTAGTCACTTCTAAATACGATATTAGAGTATATAGAACAAATTAACGCACAAAATGAACTGATTACTATTAGCCTGTTAAGCTCATTCCATTGACTAAAAAAAATGCATATCGTGGTTACCAAGCGAAAACAAGGCATAATCTACTGTGACCCTTTACGAAGCTGTCTAAAAGCAATATAAATTTCTACAAAAGAGAACAAGAATAGTCCTTACCAATTCTAACTCCTCCAGGAGAAATAGTACCATTATCACCAAAGATAGCAGTTTTGTTTAGAGTGATGTGGCACATCTCACAAACTTTCTCATAGCATTTACCTAGGAAACATAATAGGAGAGTTAAATATAGAAGGACGAGTGCAAGGAAGCACAGGTGACAATATGAAGGAAATGCACTGTGTATCAATAATTGCATATAAAAGTTGTTTGACATATAATAAATTATTAGAATTATCATACAGGTTAAACTACAAATTCCTACTAAAAATATGGAACACATGAAACAAATTTTAGATCGCCAAATAGATGGGTAGACCGAAGAAAAACTTGTAGCAAATATGGTCTACAAGCAGTTGACCAGTAAAGTTTATTATAATGAACTGCAAGTTGATCTTCACAAATGAGTTTTAGATAAATCCAAGAATCAATGTCACACTTCCCAAAACGAATGAACAACAAGAACAGAAAAAAAATGATTGATAAAGGCATTAAGAAGTTTTAGGTGAAAAATGGTCGCAGAAAACTCCAATGTTCACATAATCAAACAAAATCACAAGAAACAACTAATTACAATCAAAAACAAATTCAATATGTTAGCATGTATTTTCTGAGCATGCAAATGCACCAAAAATTTATCATATTGAGCAGGCAAGATTAGTGTACCTGTCAAGCCTAGAGTAGTGAGATCCCAGAGCAACAAATGGTTGTCGGTGCCCCCAGTAACCAACTTGCATTTTTTTCTCAGCAGAGCAGACGCTAATGCCTGAGCATTTTTCTTCACCTGTTGCATATATGCTTTGTACTCTGGTGTAGCCACTTGCTTCAAGGTTATGGCAAGAGCAGCAATATAATTATTATGAGGCCCCCCTTGTAATGATGGGAAAACAGCAAAGTTTATCTTTTCCTCAAAATCATACTGGCCGCTACAATCACCATAACTGAGACACATGCCTTGCCTTTTAGCTTTTGCACCCATCCTATAAAAGATTATACCTCCCCTTGGACCACGTAGACTTTTGTGAGTTGTTGAAGTAACAATATCACAGTAGTCAAATGGACTGGTACATTCCTGTAATGGACAAAGGACAAGAGTGAACAAGTCGATAAGGGGAAAGAAAAACACAAATTTATATGATTTACTAACCAACCAAAAGGGAAAGAAACATCTATTGCTCTGACTAGAAGGAGGGCCGGTAAGGTCCATGTTCATTTACATTTATATAACTCAAAGCATATGTGTGTAAGTATCCAAGTCTAACAAACTCAAACTTATCAGAAAGAAGCGCAAAGTCAGACAGTTCATGACATTTAGATAATAAATCAGTCGATCTCCCACAACTAAAAATGCAGGTTTAACCCCAGCTCAACTTTAATAAGCCGCAATTTACAAATGTTGTTTGGAAATACAAATTCAAAAGGTGAATTTACTTTCCACCAAATAAAGCCTAAGCTTTCTCTCTAAAGCATATGTCTGATGTGTCTTCTCTTTAGTATTTCTTAAATGCAAATGTTAGCATGTATGTTTAGGTTGAGCTCAGTAGCATGAAATTGAAGGCTGTACAGTTACACTCCTTTACAGTTTACAAACAGCGATTCTACTTTGTAAGTTGGGCTAACCTAAGTGGTTTCAAAGCAATGAATACTTTTGTAAATTAGACATGTAATTCAAGTCAGGCATATTACTATCCAAATGAATTGCAAGAAACCAAATACAGTGCCAAAAACTGCAATAAACTAGGAACATCGAACCAATAACCATGCAAATCATGAAATTTTTGAACCTGAGCTGCCACAAGACCACTAATATGAGCCATATCACACATCAACACCGCTCCACACCTATCTGCAATCTGCCTAAACCTGGCATAGTCCCACTCTCTAGGATACGAACTCCCACCGCAAATAAGAATCTTGGGCCGGTAATCAAGGGCTTTCTCCTCAAGCTTATCATAATCAATATACCCTGTTTGAGGATTCACCTTATAAGAAAAGCTCTCAAAAAATATAGAAGCAGCTGATACTTTCTTACCACCCGGCATATACCATCCATGGCTCATATGCCCTCCGGACGGCGAATCCAACCCCATGATCCGATCACCGGGCAGCAGAAGTCCGGTATAAACAGCAAAATTCGCAGAAGTACATGAATATGGCTGCACGTTGACACCCCATTTCTCGGAATCAAGATTAAAAGCTGCCAATGCACGCTCATGGCATAGGGTTTCAATTTGATCTATAAACTGGTTGCCCGTATAGTACCTGGCTCCAGGCATTCCTTCAGAGTATTTGTTCGTTAAATGGCTTCCCAATGCTTCCAACACAGCTCGGCACACAAAGTTTTCGGAAGCAATTAGCTCAATTCCCAATACTTGCCTTTGCTTTTCCTTTTTCATGATTTCACTCACTTCTGGATCCGCCTCTTCCAGCCGTTGGTTTCCCCATGAACGGACGGCCGCTCGTCTTTGCTCCAAACTGGGCTCGGCAGCTAACCGCTTACAAGGGTTCGAAACAGGTTTAGAATCCCTTTGTCTTTTCACGCACATAGATTTTCCTAGAATCCAAATTTCTTCATCTTCGTTGTTGTGGCCATTTTGCTCGCCGTTCTCGAACCGAGGGCACCGTCTTCCTTTTCCTCGAAGAACTGTAAAGGAACGGGCCGGACCGGGTTCGCAGAGCTGCGAAAGCTGGTGTCGATTTGTAGCGAAACCGATTCGTCTGTAATGGAATTTTTAATAAAATCCAAAGACAAACCCGATTGAGCCTTAGATAAATCCATTGAAACCGTAAAAAAGTGGAACCTTTGAAATGAAAAAAAATTGAAATGTTTGGGAGAAGCTTTATAAGGGAGTTTAAGAAGAACAGCTTACAGCCCTTAAGGGTAAGTGTAAAAGCAACAGAGACAAGGACAACACTTCCGAGAGTAATTACAGTGCAAATAACAAAGCAATGCCTGAATCAATTTTGAAGCAAAAACAGAGCAAACAAATTGGAAAAGGCGATAACTTTTTTTATTTTGTTATTGTTCTTTTTCAAGTTAAGTGTCTGAAGCCTTGGAAAATTGAAATATTCTATATAATCGGAAAGGGAAAGGTTTAATTCATGTATGTAGACGATATTACGGCTAGGTTCAAGTTTGTTATCGGCCCAAAATAATTGAAGCCCGGTCCAGAATCAGAATTGAAGAGGGTTCGTGGATTCGAATTCAATGCTTCGTTTCACATGGAGTTGCCTTCATCGTCGACTTCCTTGAATTTTCTGCCTTATTGGAATTATCTAAATTATTTACTATTCCGTCCGGTTCTCGCTGTGCTTTTCGTTCTCTTCTTCATTATTCTCTGTAATTTCATTTTTATCTCAAAACTTTCGCATTTCTTTCTTTTTTCGCGACTCAAGGCTTCTGTTTGCTGATAACAATCTTTTTTTTTTTTAATTTATAGGGTGGAAGTTGGTTCTGGTTCACGTTCTGTTGGTTCAAGAAATTTTCGGTCTGAGGAAAAAACCGGCTAAACCAAAACGAGTTTTTGGCCGCTCGACCCGAAAATTAGACATCCTAACCCGACCAGAAAATGGTAGGGGGTTGATGATAACCTATGCAATGACATGCAACTACCAACTGAAGAAAAGAAATGGTAAAGACGTTGCTTTGACAAATAAACTAAACCAAATGAATATTCTTAGTTGTAAAAATGTTCCATTGCCCCCTTCCAATGACATAAATATTTAAATGTAACAAAATGTTGCCTACGAAAATCGAATTTGACAAACATTAATACGAAAGGGTCAATTTTTTTTTGAAAAGATGGAAAAGGGTCATAATGTTACATAGGCAAAAATAGCAAATGAAATATATCCAACAGCAAACGCCTTCACGGCAATTTTATGTAAAAAACTCATTAAAATAATTATTTAAAGAAATGAGCATTATTTAAAAAAATGACCTCCAAATCTGCCACGTATGAAGAACTCGTGTTCTGCGCAACGCGAGTTCCGATCTCGCTTTCAGCGAAAAACGAGTTGTTTTTACGTGTCATTGCTTTTCAGAATAACGAACTTAACAAGAACTCGCGCTCTCTGAAACGAGGTCCCCGAGAATTTGAAGTTCCTGTTAAGTTCGTTATTCTGAAAAGCGATACCACGTAAGAACAACTCACTTTTCGTTAAAAGCGAGATCGGAACTCGCGTTGCGCAAAACGCGAGTTCTTCATACGTGACAAATTTAAGGGTCATTTTTCTAAATAATGCTCATTTCTTTAAATAATTATTTTTAATGGGTTTTTTACATAAAATTGCCCGCCTTCACACTTCATGAAATGGTCAGAGTATTCCTTTTAGATTTACTGAAACTCTCCAGGTGTTGTAGGTTGCCCAGAAGATCTATCAGTGGCCACAGTTGCTTTTGTGAGTTATCCGAGAGAAATTTCAGCCTTTGTAAATAATGTAGTAATTATCCTACTTAAAGTTTATCTCCCTAATAGATTAGATTTTATCCTTAGTAGGACTCCTTATTGTAGTTAGAGTCTATCAACTTAGTAGATTAGAACTAAAAGTTATCTTGAGAAGGTCTTCTTAATGTACTAAAAGACCTAGAGCCTATATAAGTGTGTATCGAGAGATGTAATTTTGATTGAGCAATAACAAAATACGAATATAAAATTTGTTTCTTCCTGCATCAACTTACATGGTATCGTCTAATTTCGATCCTATCATAATTTTCTTCTCACGGAAAATCATCCTCAATCAACATCGAGTGAGATGCAGTTCTCCTCAACCTCATTTGTCAAGATGGCAGATTTTTTGAAGTAACAGGTTCTCATTTGTTATTTCTAATCAACAAAGTGGCTTTACAAAACAATGATCTTTGGAATCGCAAAGAATCGCTCAAAGAAATTTAATGGCAAAGATGAAGGAAATCTAGCCCTAGTACATGATGGTGTCCAAAGACAAAGCCTCCTCCATTTGCTCTTGTTTCTACCCGATCTGCAAGCAAATTGGATTATTGATTTCGGGGCCTCCACCACATGACTGTAATAGGGCTTTATTTTACATTTTTAAAAAGTCTTCTTCTCAAGCTTCCATTAAAACTGCAGATGGTTCTCTATCTCCCATCAAAGGGACGGGCTCTGTTTGTTAGATGGTAATTTGATCCTTAAGGATGTGTTATTTGTCCCCGACCTCGCATGCAACTTGATATCGGTGAGCAAAATTTCTAAAGACTTGAACTGCTCCTTAAGGTTTCTTGATTCTACATGTTTTTTGCAGCCTTTGGATTCGAGGAAAATAATTGGCGTGCTAGCTTGCAACATGGTCTTTATATCCTTCATGGAAAATATCCATCTTCTATTTCAAATTCTCTTCTTCTTTGCTTTACTTCTTTAGGACGATTAGATACTATAATGTTATGGCATTTTCGGTTAGGTCACCCCAATTTTCACTATCTTAGAAAAATGTTTCCGATTTGTTTGTTAATAAAGATCCAAATTCTTTTAAATGTCATATCTGTCCACTTGCAAAACAAACCAAATCTTTATATTTACCATCTGTTCATAAACCCTCTAAACCATTCACACTCATTCATAGTGATGTTTGGGGTCCTTCTCGAGTGAAGAATATTACAGGAGTAGGTGGTTTGTGACTTTTATTGATGACCATAGCAGACTTACTTGGACCTACCTTCTTAAAGAAAAATCTGACGTTGCTTCTATTTTTGCAAGGTTTTATGAAATGGTGGTTACTCGGTTTGATAGCAAAATAAAAATGTTTCACTCGACAATGGGGAGAGTTTTTTCACTTGCGCCTTAGGATTTTTTTTTCGGACTAAAGGTATACTACATCTTAGTTCTTGTGTAGATACCCCACAACAAAATGGGATTCTTTGAACGTAAAAAATAGGCATTTATTAGAGGTTACCCGAGCCTTATTATTCACCCATCTTTGTTCCAAAATATTTGTGGGGGAGCCTTATTAACGGCTACATATCTTATAAATAGAATGCCTAGCAAAGTCTTGCATTTTGTAACTCCTAGAGATGTTTTCTTGGAAAATTATCCTACTTTTAAACCTATGTCATCTAATCTTCCCTTAAAGACGCGTTTGGGTGTCTTTTTTTCTAAAACCCACAAATCCTTCAAGTTCCAAACTAGATCCTAGGGCTTTGCGGTGTGTTTTCGTTGGATATTCTTCACTTAAGAAGGGCTACAAATGTTATCACCCTCCTTCTCGTAAGTTTTTTGTCTCTTTGGATCTCACTTTCTTTGAACAGTACCTTATTTTCCTAAGACTGAAAAATCGTGGGGAGTGTTGGGATAATTTCGATCTCCTAACAATGAGTTCCTTCTTTTCACCTTCTTTACCTATAGCTCCTTTGTTTGTGAAGCCTCGAATTTTTTTAAACCACGATACCCCTGTTTCTAACACTACACCTCTACATACTTCACCTAAATCAACTGTTCAGCCCACTAACCCGATTCTGGTATATACGAAAAAAGAAAGCCATTCCAGAGCGTGTTGCAATCGACACTGCGAGAATTGGACTTTAGTCCGGTACTGTGAGGATAAAGGAGGTAATGATGTTGAAATTTCTCCTCATTTACTTGAACTGAAATTCGCCTATTGCTAAAAGGAAAGGGGTAAGACAAAGTGTACAAAGCATCCTATTCAGAGATATGTTGCTTATAGCAATCTGATGCCCTCTTTTAAAGCTTTTACTGACTTGTCTAGATGAAGAACAGATTCCCAAGACTATTGAAGAAGCCTTAAGAGACTCCAAGTGGAAGAAAAGCTGTTGAGGAGGAGATTACAAAGACTAGAAAAAAATGGCACTTGGACCATAACCGATCTTCCACAAGGCAAGAAACCAAAGTGGGATGCAAATGGGTGTTTGCTATCAAATACAATTCGGATGGGAGTGTGCACAGGTACAAAGCAAGATTGGTGGCCAAGGGTTTTACATGACCTTTGGAATAGACTATAAGGAAACTTTTGCTCGGTTGCTAAGTTGAACAACGTCGAGTCCTGTTGAGTTTGGTCATTAATTGGATTTGAAACTTCATCAACTTGACATTAAGAATGCATTTCTTAATGGGAAACTAGAAGAAGAAGTTTTTATGAAGATTCCTCATGGTTTAGAGTCCAAGAGAATAGGCGAGAAAGTTTGCAAGTCGGACAGATCACTTTATGGGTTAAAGCAATCACCAAGAGCCTGGTTTGATAGGTTCACTAGAGTAATTCGGAAAATGGATACAAACAGTCTCTCTAGCAGATCATACCTTATTTTCTAAGGTAACTCCAAAAAACAAGAAAGTTCTTTTGATAGTATACGTGGATGACATTATTGTATTTGGAGATGATGAAGAAGAAATAAGCCACTTAAAATCTCTTTTGAATAAAGAATTCGAGATGAAGGACCTAGGAAAGCTTAGATATTTCCTAGGCATGGAGGTGGCTAGATCAAGCAAAGGTCTGGTAATCAACCAAAGGAAGTATGTTCTTGACTTACTCACAGAGACGGGAATGTTGGGCTGTAAACCAACCGATACTCCTATGGACACACAGCCTAAAGTTTAGCAAAGATGGGTCTAGTCCAAAAGCGCATATGGACTTTTTCAGAGATTAGTTGGAAAATTGATTTATCTATCCCCGACGGGCCGGATATAACCTTTGTTGTGAATATTATCGTCAACACATGACAAATCCGAGACAAGAGCATATGGAAGCAGCTACCAGGATACTAAGGTATCTAAAGGGTACACCAGGACATGGTTTAATATTTAAAAAGACCCTTGATAAAACAGTCAAGGTTTATTCAGACTCAAATTTGGGCAAGTGAATGGTGATAGAAGGTCAACAAGTGGTTATTGTTCTTTTTGTGTGGGGTAATCTTGTGACTTGGAAGAGCAAAAAGCAAAACTGTTGTATCAAGGAGTAGTGCGAAGCGAGAATACTGAGCTTTAGCTCTTGGAATTTGTGAAGGAATCGGCTAATGAAGCTTCTAAAAGAGCTAGGCATGGTTCAAAACGAGAAGTTTGAAGTGTTCTGTGATAACCAATCTACAATTCAGATTGCAGAAATCCAATTCAACATGACAGACCAAGCATGTTGAGATCGACAGACACTTTATTGCGAGAAAAGCTTACAAGTGGAGTAGCTTCTTTAACCTATGTTCCTCTGAGAAGAACAAGTGGCGGACATCCTTACGAAAGCCCCGCCAAAAGCTCTCTTTGATAAGTTCTTATTCAAGTGGGACTATACAATGTATATTCTCCACTTGAGGGGGGAGTGTGAGTTATCCGAGAGAAATTTCAGCCTTTGTAAATAATGTAGTAATTATCCTACTTAAAGTTTATCTCCCTAATAGATTAGATTTATCCTTAGTAGGACTCCTTATTGTAGTTAGAGTCTATCAACTTAGTAGATTAGAACTAAAAGTTATCTTGAGAAGGTCTTCTTAATGTACTAAAAGACCTAGAGCCTATATAAGTGTGTATCGAGAGATGTAATTTTGATTGAGCAATAACAAAATACAAAATATAAAATTCTGTTTCTTCCTGTTCTGTCAACTTACAGCTTTCTTACTAACTGGTCCCAAAGAAACTTTAACCATCGCCGGTCTTAATAGACGGTCCCCAAGGAGGAACCCACGACCAAATTCTTGGATGATAATCCCTTCTTTGAACTCCTGAGACTCTTCTCGTGCTATGGCTTCATGTAGCTGTGTCCGACAAGTGGGAACAGGTGAACCAATAACAGAAATGACTAGGAATATCCTGTGACTATCACTCCAAAGCCTACAAGTTTATTGTTCAACCAAATTTCTGGATGGTATGTCTCCTTTTCGGAAGACGTAACTTATGCCAACTATATGGGATGATTCAGACATGAAAACTATAGCCAACAGGTTTATGCACCGAGCGTTGTAATCTTCTCATTTAAGATTTTGAATAACCCCTAATATGGACTCGTTCTCTCAATTCTAGAGGCATGCTTTTTCTGCTGACATCCAACTTTGGATGCCGAAAGCATTTTCAAGCTATCATATGAACCTCGCAGTAGCACACAAACACGCAATATAGTTTCCGAATGGGATATTACTAACTTAACAAACCCCATCACATGCAAGCCTCAAAGATTATCAGGCTAGTAATGGAGTTTGAGCAATTGAACCAAAGTGTTTACTTGACTACACAAATCTCAGAAACCTTTATACAGTTAACTGAACCATGTGTGTGTACATAATATGCTACACTTGCAATATGTTTTTCAGTGTCACTGAATTGGACCAAACCCTATAGATAGCTAGCAACAAAGAAGCAAACATTATGGATAGCATTAAAACACTTACAGAGGGATCGAAGGGCGTTCCAACTGTTGGGACAACAGCCACTTGCAAACTCCTCATGATCTCCAAGAATTGCTTGTATATGCCCTGATAAATCATATCTTCTTTTCTTTCTCTGTTTCCGGTTTTATTTGTTGCTTGGCTCTCTGGAAACTGTCAACCATGGGCAAAAGACTCTCGATCACTTCTCCTTGAGCATTGGACCTAGTCGTAAACGGATGTACTTGTCTTTCCCAGAGGTTATCTCTGCTGACATTTCCAAAACTTGTTTTTCCAGTCCATTCTTCTCATTTTCTAACAGGCTTACTCTGTTCTCAATCTCAGATACAATCCTATCATCTCCAATGAGAATAGCCTCCTTGTAAACTCTAATCATTGCCTTTAAACTGCCTCCCGATGTTTTTACATTTTCCTGATAAAATTCCTTAATGAAATTATTACTGTTACAAACAATTAAACTTGAAAAGTCTACAATTTTTTCCATCTAATGCTACGATTCACTTCACAACAGATATAATGAAAAAAAAAACAAAGAACCCAGGAGAGGGTGGAAGGAACTTACAGTGCGAGCAGATTCCTGGGCAGAAAGAGAAGCCTTGAAAGTCGACCTATTAGCACACTTTGTGCTGTTCATAGGGAAGGAAAAGGTTAGATGGAGAAAACCCAGAAATTGGTTTTGAAAAAATGAGGTCTTTGGTGAGGAAATTGAACTCGTAAGAAAGATGATTCGGTGTGGTTTGAGGGTTTTAAAGAAGAAGCTGAGAAGTGAGGAGACACCAGAGTGTGATTAGAGAATGATGCAGCCATTTGCTTTAGTATGTATATTGATTACTAAGTTGTGTTACAGATTTCAGTCTAAAATTGTTGAGGAAATTAGAGCAGGGATAAAGGGTCCTTGGCGGCCGGCCACCCCTTCGGCTTCGTTGCTCAAACTGCTTGCCTTCGCCCAACACCGTTAGCGGAGGATTTCTTCCTCTTCTGAATGATTTGATAATTTATCTTTGGGCTGTGCTGGTGGGTGTGCGGGTGTTTCGGAGAAGGCTCAGCAAACACAAATTATGTTTTTTTTTTCTTTTTTTAGTAAAGTACTTAAATTATTTTTCTCGGGTCAAACAAATGTTTAACGTTTTATTTCATGATTAATTTAAAATCTTTTATTAATTTTTACTGTTAAAAAGCACATGTCACCTTCTGAAAATTTAAAAATTATATTAAAAATAAATTAATTAATAAAACAAAATAAAAATATATCATAAAATTTTTAAAATAGTCCTCAAATCTCTAAACTCTAAATTCGACTACTCTCATTGGCGTTGACCTCGTTGCCGACGGTAGAATGAAATGCCCTCCTTTCATCGAATAACTCACACGTCGTTCGTCGTCCCTTTTATCGTCGTTCGTCGCGAATCGTTCAAAAAAATTATTCGACAATTTAGACGATTCGCACGCGTTGGTCGATTTTCGGCGACGGAATAGTGAAAAAAATAGTCGTGATTGTCCGGCGACCGATGTGGTGAGCAGCGGCGTGGCAATCAACGGCAGAATCTACCCAAATCGAGATTTAGATTTAAGAAATTAAGGATTTTAGAATTTGAGGCTGTTTTGTGAAATCTGAAAAATTTAGAGAATTTTTAAAAATTAAGTAATTTTATTTATTTTTAATATAATTTTAGAATTTTTTGGAAATGACACATGTCGGTAGAAATTAACGAAAAATTTTAAATAGATTACGAAATAAAAATTTAAGCACTTCGAAAAATAATTTAAATACTTCATTAAAAAAATATAATTTAAACACCTATTTAACGGTTAATCTTTCGTAGAAACAAAAACCCAATGGTATTGCTTCTCTTCTCCAATATTCTCAAATTATCCTCGATTTTCTCTCGTAAAAAAGGACGAGATATAAATATCTAGTAGAATTAACCTCGGGAGTTCATAGTTTTCTATATATATTTTGAATTAACTAATAATACTACTAAATTAATTTTAAACTGTTATTAAATAAAATAGCGACGATAAACAATATATTTTTATAAATACTTTATTTATCTATAATCTGTATCTACATTTATATCTATCTATTTATATAGATGACCTTGTAAATCGATAAAAAAAAATATCTTTATTTTATATATTATTAATTTATCATTTCAAAATGTTTTTAAAAAAATAGTTCTTTAATTCACTCGTAATAATATTTATTATTTTATATAAACTTTATAGTAATAGTTTTATTTTATTTCAAAAGAGTTTATTCTTGAAGTATAATACTGTTAGTGTAAAAGTATAGCTGAGTGCTGAACCCATTATTTAACTCTTACATTAACCGATTAATACTTAAAACAAATAATTTTTTATATATCAATCATCATATTCGAATCTTGATATTTATCAAAGTACTAATGTGTTTAATTAATTACGATTAATGTTGACTACATATGTGTGAGATGAATTGAGGCAGAAAGTATAAAGATAGTCCGCGAGTACTTTAACAGACCTAATATGTATAAAATTAAGTCTAATTTAATGCATTAGGATAAAATTTTATATAAAAATACTAAATTACTTTTGTAATAGTACGTTCTCGGATTAAGCCAGGGCAATCCAGTTCAAGCATGGAGTATACAAATCAATGCTTTGAAACTCGAAGAAAACACAAGAAACTCAAAAGCACAATGTGACAAACTCGATTCAATTCACCGTTTTAAGCAACCACGAACAAAGTCGGGTGAAACAACTCAGAAAACTAGACTCAAAACAGAACAAAAACCATGAAAACCACACACAACAGAGAGCCATGTAGCTCACCGTATTTTATTTGAATTACACGACCAAGAGCTGAAAACTGAAACTTAATTAGCCACGCTATAGAAACTTATTGTACTTAAAATAGTATGCCATAAAGGCACAATAGATGCTTAATATCAAGAGCTTCAGAATCATTCGTCTTCGGACTCAGACTCGCATTCTGGAGCCATTCAATGAAGGGCTTGACATTCTTCCAAATCTGAGAGCTCTTATTACCCACCGGCTACACCCTTCTGATACCATTCTGTGATGAACTCTTCTTCCAAGATGCCATTGTCATACAGCACTTTAAGAACCAAAGCCACCTCCTTCACTGCGTCGAGGCTTGCCTTGCCACAAAAAGACTGGATGGAATTGAGGAGCAGCATTTGTCATCCCTCTTCTTTGGCTGCTGCTGCTGCAAGGTAGCTCTTCTTTTTCGTACTTCCTTTACAAACCCCTTACCAACATCATTAAAGAGTGCAGTAAAAAGGGCATCCATGATTTCTTGGGAGCTCCCAGAGAGTGAACCCAGGAAGGACTTAAGCCGAGTTGCAGATGACCCCTTGTTGAGGAATTTCTTCATGTCATTAACTAGTTTCTCATGGGTACTGAGACCATTCTCATGTGCCTTAACCTCTCGCTCCGGAGACTTCTTCCCTGACTTCTTTTCTTCATCAGTAGAAAGCATTACCATATCAGCTGTAACAGCACTCAACTGCTCTTGTATACGCTGCTGAGCAGCTGCCAGTGAAGTATCTGTTTGCGACTGGACGTTATCGTCATCATCATCATCGGCAACCTGTTCGCTCTCATCAGCCTGACTGTGTGCTGGGGAGTGATCCTCATCGGAATGTTTGCTTTTCTTCTTGGTTACTACAACTTTGGTGGGAGCAGTTATTGATATCTCCAATCTCCAATATTAAAATGAGTGAAAATACAAAACATCAAAATCAGAACATGAAAATTGCTACACCAGCAAAATAAACCTATAACACTACAATTTCCAGGATTAAATCTACATTTATGCACGAAGAATTACACAAACTAAACATATGTCCACTTTTGTAAGCCCGTAAAGCATAGAATTAACAAAAAATAATGTCTTAAAGATTGCAGCATATTAAAATATTAGATCATGAAAGTTGGGGTATTAATCAAAACCAAGATTAGATTATTAATTCATAAGTTTGACAATACCAATAAAAAATATAAAATGTAGAGAAAAGAATAAATATATTTTTGTTAAAGGATGAATTAAAGAATCAAAATTAAACATATCATTTAAAATAAATAAATGGTTTCTCAATTCTATATTTCTTACAATACAAAAAGTAATTACTAAAACATGTTTAAGATGAGGTCGACTAAAAGAAATTCAGTAAATAATTATTAAGTAGTACAATATCGGTATGAATTAATCAAGCATATATAGATCAATATATGCACAGCTGTCATCCAAATCCCAAAAACACAATCAACGAAATAGAAAATAGACCCTCTGGTCATCGATCGGATCATAAAAATATAATCCAAAATCAATACTAAATTAAACACTAATCACTTAAAACATAAGAACATAAACAGATCAACGACGATTAACCTGAAGGAAACAAAATTTCTAGCAACGGGTCAAAGAACGAAAGATTAAACAGAGTATATAACAAAGTAAATAAATCCAACAGATTCATCGAAAAAGAAAGAATAAAACCGGGAATATAAGAATCAAACCTTGATGAGATGAGGAAAAAGAAGGTATGAGATAGATTAGGAATTTGGGGGAAAATCAGAGGCAGGAGATTTTCGACGGTAAGGATATATTGAGGATTTTATTGTGGAGAAGAAGGGAGAACTCGCAAATTTATATTTATATACGCAAAGGAGGAGATATGTAAAAAGCTAGGGCAAACTCAGCATCTTGAATTTTCTAGTATTAATTATTCTCAAGTAGACTTTTTTTTATTACATTATTATCCTTAATTCTATGAAAAATTATTTGGATATTGTGGTGTGATTTTTTTCTCGTAAAATATTGCACTAAGTAGATTAATTTTAAAAGTATTGCAGTTTAAATAGTGCACCTAAAATCGACATCAGCTGAATCCGACTTTAAAAAAAAACCCAAAGTCAATACTAGCTGAATTCGACTTTAAAGAAAAAAATTCCAAAGTCGGAACCAGCTGAATCTGACTTTAGAGAAAAAAATTCTAAAGTCGGATTCAGCTGGTGTCGACTTTAGGTGCACTGTTCAAACTATAATATTTTTAGAATTAATCTACTCAGTGTAATGCTTTGGAAAAAAATTCTACCACAATATCCAAGTAATTTTTTCTTAATTCTATTTTCAGTTTCTATTTTAGGGTTTTTATTATATTATTTATTTTAAAATAGAAAAACTGAAAATTTGAATATGATACTGTTAACTTTCAAAAGAAAAAATATCTAAGTTTGTAAAATTATAAAACTTGTTTAGGTTAAATAATTGAAGAATTTAAAATTTTACAATAAATTTATAAAGGTTGGTTTGAGAATTTAGATGTTAGCATTTGTATTTTGATAAAGTAAATCGAGAAATAATTTACTTTAAAATATATCACGAAATTCGTGATTGTTTTTGTACTTTTGGTATTCTAATTCAATATATCGCAGTCGAAATTTATTAATTGGTCTAATTGACAATAATACTTATATTATCTTATTTGTATGACTTTGAATTCTAATATTTGTCTTTAAATGTAATGTTTTTTACTTAATCAAAAATAATAATATCATCCTTGTTCCTTTACCACTAATATTTGAAAATAAAAAAATAAAAATAAGTCTATCACGTGCATTGAACACCGTTAAATATAACTAATGCTGAACACTGTGAACACTATCAAATTAATTAATAAAAATTAAAAATTTTAAAGACCCAATATATAATTAATAATTATTTAAAATAAAATTAGATTTTAAATTAAATTATTCCTCATATTTTTACTATACAATTAACAATTAATTTTTTAATCTTTATTTTCACTCAATCCCTAGATAAACAAACCCTAAATCATTTTCTTTTCCTTGACATTATAGCTGTCGCCGCCGTTACTCAACTGTCAGCCGACGAGATTGTTGCCGCCGCCACCACCCTTTAGTGTCGCCGTTCGACATAAAGCTCCGATCGGTTGCTGGTTTAGGGTGTTTTAATCGAGCCTGCTTTGCCCGTTTTAGCCGCCATCGTCGTGCATTCATAACCAGTTGCCGCGCCTCGCCTCCGTCCCTTCTGCAGTCTACCCGCCATTCGAGCTTGGCCGTCGTTCCCTGCCGTTTGCGCAACAAGGTAAGGTTTCTGATCGTAAGCTGCCGCCGTCACCGGCCAGTCGCCGCGTAATCTGATCGTAAGCTTCTAATAAGACTGGTTGGCTGTGACTTTTTCTTTTACACTCTTGCTTTTTTCCCCGTCAAACACCACAAGTGATCAAAACTTCTAATCGTAATCTTTTTGCCTTTGCTTTCCAGCTATATTTCTGGGGTTTATTTTCATGTCTTTATCAATTTGGATATTTGATCAATTTTCTATCTTGGCTTCGCTTTTTAGGCTTGCATTGTGTGATTATTTCTTGGGTTCTTAATTTGATTGGTCTTAGATCAGATTATTTGATTCTAGATTGTCCGTTTTATGGTTTTGGAAACTGGACTATAATGTTCTTTAGCTCTCCCAATTTTGATCTTACAGCTTTGTCTCTCAGCTGCTTCCTTTCTGCAGATTTATGAACTTGCTACAAAGTCTTTGTAAATATATATGGGTTTTGAAGCTTTTATGAAGTATTATCTTCTGAAAAACAAAAAAGGAATATTTGATCATCACAAGTTTGTTTTCTCAATGTGTTCATTGTTAATAAGGTCAGTTGATAGGTTCAACATTCTCCCGGTGGCCAGTTACAAATACCATATTTTGATAATTTTTAATTACAATTTACTCCTTATTGAGAATTATATAGGGTCTGTACAGAGTTAGGAGTAATAAAGTGTAAATTTGTTAACCATAAACGTTATCGGTTTTGAAACCGGGTACGAGATCATATATTCTGCTTCCATCTGGTCTTGTAAGTTCTTGATAGAGTTTTTTGGTTTACTTCTCTTGTGCTTCATGTAGGCACTTAGATAACTATATCAGTTTTGTCGGAATAAGACTTTGTTGGTATCATCTGAATTGTTGATCGATGGGTTCCAAAGAGCCAGCAACAGTAACCATCCATGTGACTGGTTTTAAGAAATTTCATGGAGTTTCAAAGATTATGAGGGGAGTTTGCCAACATAGTTGATCGATGGGATATATCTAACCATCCATTTGAATCCGAAGGGCCAACATAGTTTTATGAGGGGAGTTTGCCAACAAACATTATCTTAGTAACTTGTTTTCTATACAATCAACTTACAGCCTTACAAATTCAGGCATAATGTTTATTGTCCATTATGAAAATATTTCTTCAGGTACATTTTGGTGTCAATAGTGGTGCATATAGATTTGCTATTGAGCAACAAACCTTAAATGAAGCTACTTTCCATTGCCCTGATGAGATGGGATGGAAACCTATATATCTCATTGCCCCGTTCATGGTGCATATACAATTTGTCATGCCTCTACCTCTTTTCCTCAAACTTTTATTCTTTTGTTTATCTTATATATTGTTTGCAGAGAGTTCCCATTGTGTCTACAGATGGTGGAATTTCATGTGTACGAAAGGAAGCACGGTTGTCCCTAAAGTATAGCTTTTATTGCTTAGCATGGTTGAAATTTCATATGATACTATAGCCTTTTCATATTTTTCCAGCATCGTTAAAGAATTTCCTCTGTTATGTTCATGCAAACTTCTCTTCTTGTTGAGGAGATCACAAATTCTATTTTCAATACGCACCCACACGTATGACGTTTTAGAGGCCAGTCACTCCAGTCCTCACCATCCTCTCTCGCAACCAATGTGCATGCAAAGAAACAAAACAAAAATGTCAGATTCTCGGGGACAACCCAACATTTTCAGTGTGGCAGAAGAACCCAAACAAAAAATTCAGACGATAGCAGAATTTCAGAGGCAACCAATAGTAGTTTTGCATGGTTTTATTTCTTTTCTAAAAACGATTGTAATATTGAGGGTATAAAAGAAAACCCTAAGTTGTAACTCGAGGGGATTCTCTCAGGATTTTCAAAGAGAAAGCAATATAACGGAAATCATTTGAGGTATTTTTTAGTTTTCATCGCATGCATAAAAAACATAAAAAAGAAAAAAACTAGATTTACGGTTCGAGGGGATTTTACCTTCTGTCATTTTGAGTCCCGCCGTCTGAGGGTTTCACCTGATGAAGGACAACTCCTAGTGTTGGCCTCTTCGGCGTCCTCGATCATATGGAGTGAACCAAAGAGGAGGTGGTGTTTGTAAAAGTTTTTAAATCATTTTTAAATCGAACGAGATTTTTTTTAAAAAAAATGGAGGGTTTCAATATGTACCCACACGTTAGCAAATGAGATATGAGGTAATGACATCGGATGATGCCAGACGATTTGTGTGCAATTATGTGTACTACCACTCCCTTCACTTTGCGGAGCAGAATGGGATCAATCAAATTCCTCTTTGTCAATGTCACTCTCTTCCTGACCATAGACGAGGAGACCCAAATGAAATTTGTTGCCTCATTGTTGGAGGTTCTTGGTTCTCTCTGTTAGCAACATATGTTATCAACTCATCTTTTTCCAGGAATTGGCATGGTTGTACTATTTGTGGATCATGTTGTGAGGGATGGATGGAAGGACGCATGTTTATTTATGAAACAGACGACGAGGGAACAAGAAAGGAAAGAAATTTTATTTCAGCAGATACATCTTATGCTTGAAAATTAGAATGTTGAATGTCAGTACGTGAATAGATTACGACTTGTTTCCATTACTAGAACATTTGTTTATACTTGTCGAGCTCTGAGTCTCATATTCGTTTAATGTTGTGTAACTGTGTTTAATTTAAGTTCTTTGTTGTCTTTCAAACTGATGGCATGCAAAATAAGGAAAGAAAAGGAAACAGAAACCGGGTGATTGTTTTATTCAACATATAACAAAGACATTATAGCTTAAACAATGAAAAAGGTATAGCAGCGGTCATAAGAGGGAATTGGCATCCAAAAACACAGTAACAGAGTTGTTTTAACCCCGATCGACGAATAACTAGCAGATTGCCCCACGACATTGTCATACCATTCCGTTGTAGTTTACCCTTCATATAAATCGCAACCACATGACAATCATATCCTTAACTGTGTAGCATAAATAAATGGCATACCTATAATACTTGATAAAATAATTATATTGACCCATATTCTTTTTTTGAAGCAATTTAACTTTCAACGTTTTATTTTTAGTCAAAATAGTCCCTTTGCGGATTAAAATTATTAGTCAACTAATGGTAATTGAGTGTCTAAACTAGCACATTTTTCTATTTTAAGTGTCTAACTTCTCTTCGCCCCTTATAGGTATCTAAATCATTATTTTTTGGGTCAAAATAGCTACTTCATCTCATGGTTTATATATTCTCACTTTTAAGTTCTATTTTTGTTATATTTAACTTATACTATTTTTATTAAACTTATACTATTTTAATAAAACCACACACAAAATATGAGAATAATTTTAGAAAAGAAAATATTATTTCTATAAAAATGTCAATATGGTTATATGACAATGATAGACCAATCCAGAACCCATACATATCAAAATTAAAATATTACTTTCCATCCGCTATGTTTATTACAATCTATTGCGAGGTTTTGATGTTTGGAAAACAAGATTATTATTATTGTTGTCGTCGTCTAAATCTCTGCTTTTACATAACACAGACATACAACAAAAATAAATTGCTTACATGAAGCAAAAAACACGGATGATAATACACTTCCTCGGCTACTCTGTTACATTTTGCATTCAATTACAATTCGAGATTTGAACATTGCTTTCTCACATGCTCCGGAATTAATTCCACCAGAGTCTCGATCGGAACACCCTTTAGTTCTGGTGGACAACACAAACACCATCAATCAAACAATCAAGCATCTCAACAACATTCAATAACCCTTGCTATAAACAAACAAAAAATACGGCTCAATCATTTCTTACCACGAGGTTTAAAGTTAAATAATGGCGGAAGGAAACAACCATTCAGCAATCGAACATTTGGATCACGCAGTTCGTCGAAGAATGGATGGATCAAGGCATCTAACTGCAACACAGTACCGGTAACGATAAAAAATAGTCAAACAAAGGAATGCCCACGGACACCATCTGTAGCACAAAGATTGTCCTACTCCTATTTCCTCTTTAAAAGCGTCATTTATCTACAACACAAAAAGGAAAAAGAAAGATGTTAATAAACTCGTTGAGATGTTATTGTTAACAATTTCTAGCATTTTCTAAAACCTATATTAACTGCAAAGAAACTAAACCCTCTAAACAAATATAGCAGTTCAAGCTTGGCAGAAGAATGCTTAACCAGTCAGAACCCAAAAAAAATCAACATAAACTCTTTATTTGAAAAAAAAACTAACAACATATTTCAGTCAATCAAAGCACGTATATTTTATATTATATTCTAGAAAATCTCAATATCTAGGCTAATAATGTCTTTAATACGTAAAATGCTCTTCAAGCTAACCCAACTTAACAAACTAAAAGACCATAAAATGGCGTAACATGATTTGGCAATTTCATAAATGCACATATTGACAACGATTTGGGGGTTGATTTCTAGGTATGAATAGATTTCATCACCAAGGACTTAACAAGTAAATTTACATCAACAACAACAAAAATTATTTCCACTTAAATACTTACTAAAGCCCTAGAAATGCATGAAGAAATATAGATAATTTAAGACTCATATTTCAATCATCTTCTCGACAATAATCAAAAGTAAAATTTGTTCTCAAAAGTTATAAAAAAAGATCTCGATCGGAGCTTTATGTCTAACGACGACAGTAAAGAGTGGCGGCGGCGGCGGCGGCGACGACGACAACCTCAACGGCTGACAGTTGGATAACGACGGTGGCGGTTATAATGTCAAGGAGGAGAAAAGGATTTAGGGTTTGTTTATCTAGGGGCTGAATACGAGGGAATATGATCCAATTATTTAAAAATAAAAATTAATTATTAACTGTATAATAAAAATATGGAAAGTAATTTAATTCAAAATCTAATTTTATTTTAAATAATTATTAATTATATATTAATTTTTGAGATTTTTAATCTTTATTAATTAATTTAATGGTGTTCAGCGGTGTTCAGCATTTGTGATATTTAGCGATGTACGACGTTCATTATAGAGTTTTCTTAAAAAATGTTATCAAGATAACTAAAAGAGTATTATAATATAATTCATAATTTTCTTGTTCATAATCCGATACTTCTTTTTAGTCTATTTTTATTTTAATTAATTTTCTATGTTTTAATCATTCAAATAACATTATTTCATACAAACAATTAATACTACAAAATTTGCTCATACATTCAAAATGAAATTATAATTCAAGTGAAAAACGTAAAACATGTCCTCAATATTTTATTGTTTTTCAATTGCACTCTCAACATGTCATATCATAAAAAAAACTTATTTGAAAAATGTGAAACCTTAAAATTTAAATTTTCAAAGAAAAAAAAACAGTTTAAAAGAATGAGATAAATATTATAGGTTTTTATTCTTGTAAGATTTATATTTAATACACAAGGCGATGAAAACAAAAAGTTTTCACAAGTGTCTTAATTTTAGGGTTAATTTTATGATTTAGAGGTTATAAAGGTTAGGTATTTAGGTTTAGGATTTAGAATATTTGGATTGTGGTTAAAATTTAGGGTTCAAGATTAAAATTTAGAGTTTAGAGGTAATGGCTTAGAGTTAAGGTAATATATGGTTAGAGAGTTAGGTTTTAACCTATAAACTCTAAATTCTAATTCAAACCCTAAATTTTAACCACACCTCATCAATTCTAAACCACTAAACCTAAACCCCTAACATCTAAACCATAAAGTCTAACCCTAAACTCTAAAACTAACGCATTTATAAAAACTGTCTGTGTGTATGAAATAATTACCTTTCATTATATTAAAAGGCTCTTGCGTGAGTAGACTGGAAAAGGTTCGGTCCAATCGACCATTTGATTCATTTATGACATAAAAACGTTGGTTAAAATTGATGAAAAAAAATTTGGGGTTTGAATTAAAATATGATAAAATAAAGGTTAAAGTATAGTTTTAATCTTTTTATTATGCTTAAATTTTAGAAGTTAATCGCTATGCTTTAGTTCTGAATATTTTGATCCTCAGCCCTTATATTGTCGTTATTTAGTTACAATGTATTCTTTCCCTTAAAATTTAGGCATAAATTCTTTTGTATTAGGGTGTTCTAAAAAAATCAGGTAAACAATTCAGCAAAAACTAATTCACAACGTTAACTATTTAAACTAACCGATAATATTATAAAAATAGAAAATGAAATACGGACAAATCAAAATAGAGGGACTAAATATCAAACTTGGAACATACTAGAGAGACCAAATCCAGAATTTGACCTAAAATAGAAGACAAATCAGGACACGACGCATACACAAACTCCACAGACATAAATGCGGCTATTCCTTTGTTGCCCAACTGTTGTCAAAATTCTGTTATGTCGCTCCAGCGCGCCTAAAATTCCGTCCAAACTTCCCTTCCGAGACTTTCCTCAACAAAATCCAAACTTTGTTCATATACGATCTCATTCCCTTTCCACATCTCCAGCTCCGCCTCGCTCCTCCCCTTCTCTCCGCCATGAAGCAACGTACTAGCACTACGAGGAAATTCTCATTTAAATGGATCCTATTTCTCTGCATCTCCTTCTTCACCCTCGGAGCTCTCTTCAGCAACAGGTCCCTCTCTCCTTCTTTCTTTGAATCTTTTTTATTTGTTTTTCGTTTATTGTTTGATGAAATGGTGTCAAATTCCCCTTCTTTTTACCTTTTTTATTTTTGGGTTTGTGTCGTTAATTGTTATGGTGAGTGAGTTTGTTTTTTTTATGGATTTTGGATTTCGGTTTCAGGCTCTGGAATGCAACTACATCCAGCAATCCGCTCGTCTCGAAACATCGGCGTGAACAGGAGATTGGCTCGGACGATTGTGACAATAAGAAAGTATGTTTCTGTTATGTTCTCAATGACAGTTTAGCTGTAAGTTTCGTTTTGTTTTAAACAAAGCTTTATTTTTGTCACAGAAGCCAGCAGATAATGATGTAATGGGTCAAGTTTTGAAAACCCACGAAGCAATTGAGTGAGTACAAAATTCATGTTTTTGTCTCGGAAAGTTTCATCTCTTCCCTGATAATTTATTTGCAATTCTGGTATTAGATCTCTGGACAAGACAGTTGCAATGCTTCAGATGAAGTTAGCGGTCTCGCGCAGAAATCAGGAAATGAAGAACTTGGATGCCACCGGTGCCGTCTCAACCTTGGCTCTTTCTCATAATGGCTCGCAGTCGCAGAGGACGAAAGTGTTCATGGTTATTGGGATTAACACTGCTTTTAGTAGTAGGAAGCGGCGTGATTCCATCAGAGAAACTTGGATGCCACAAGGTGTTTTATAGAGTTCTTGATTAGTTTGTTCTTTGTATTTAATATCTGAAACGAATTCCTATGTTTATGTATGAACAGGGAAAAAACTTGTTCGGTTGGAGCGTGAGAAGGGGATTGTTATCCGGTTTATGATTGGCCATAGGTAAAATTGGTTCAGTACATCATATGACACAACTTTGGTTTGAAATTCAAAATATTTTTTGTTACCATGAAGATTTCTAGGCAACAGTCCTGGGAGTTTGAAGTTGGAATGGACTATGAAAAAATTGCTAATGTTGAAGTGAGATGAATATGGGAGAAATGTATTTGACTAGGTGTGAAATTTGAACTGAGATATGCTTATATCTGCATTATTTTTGTACTCCAGTGCAACATCCAACAGCATTTTAGATAGATCTATTGATTCAGAGGATGCTGAGCATAAGGACTTCCTTAGACTGGTTAGACAAGCATTCCCACGATAATGTCGAAAACTCTTATGAGACAGTATGGCATTTGTTGCCAATAACTGGTTTAAGTTTTCTAATACAGGAGCATGTTGAAGGATATCATGAATTATCTGCAAAAACAAAAACTTACTTTTCTACTGCAGTCACTAAATGGGATGCCGATTTCTACGTCAAGGTGGACGATGATGTCCATGTCAATCTTGGTAGGTTTGTCATCTCTAATCTTAGGAATATTTAGCACCCAAAAGAATGCTGAAGAAGTCTTGGATTGTCTCGTTAGTGAATTTCTTGTGCATGTTTTCCCATAGGTAAGCTAGCTGCAACTCTCGGCCGTCACCGTTACAAGCCCGGGGTCTATATAGGGTGCATGAAATCCGGACCGGTTCTTTCTAAAAAGTAAATATCCTGGTATTTTTTTCGTCATTGATAATATAACTCTCCAATTTGCTTTGCCCCCTTCTGCAAATTTTGCTATATAACTTTTTCTTGAAATCTTTTATGTTCATTAGATATGTCAAGTACCATGAACCGGAGTACTGGAAATTTGGAGAAGTGGGGAACAAATACTTTCGACATGCAACCGGGCAGATATATGCAATTTCAAAGGATCTTGCAGACTACATTGCTATAAATCAGTGAGATTCTCGATTTTTTTCCCGAAAGTTACTGTTAACAAGTAAAGAAGTTTTTAGGGAACAATCTCAATATGAAAACTCTACAAAATTAAATTGATTTTTTCTCACACAGTAGAATTGCGTTACAAGAGTATTTACAAAAGCTAAGTCTAAGTGTTAGACTAAACTTAGGATTCCTAGTAGTTTACTCTAGCTTAGATTAGTGTAGTTAAAATTAACTAAACTATCTATTTACGTAATACATTAAATAAGAATTAGTATTTGGACTAAATACTAAAATCGCATGTTATTATCCACACTCCCACTCAAGCTGGGAGTAGATGTTATAGAGTCTCAGCTTGGATGTAATCTCATCGAAGGTAGCTCTTGGAAGTGCCTTGGTGAGTACATCTGCCAGCTGTTCTTTGGTAGGGACATAATTCAGATTGGCCATTTCACTGTTAACTTTTTTGTGATAAATTGTCTGTCGATCTCAACATATTTTGTCCTGTCATGATGGATTGGATTTTTTGCAATCCTTATAGCTGATTGACTGTCGGTTTGTAAGTCAAACTGTGTAAATTCACTGAGTCCCAATTCTGTCAGAAGTCTTTGCAGCCATATCCCTTCACAAATTTCATGCTCTAGAGCCCTATATTCTGCCTCAGCACTGCTTCTAGAAATTACAGACTGTTTTTTACTTCTCCAGGTTACTAAATTGCCCCAAACAAAGGACCAATAGCCGCTTGTTGACCTCCTATTAGTTAGCTGCCTAACTAGAATCAGTAAAAATCTTAATTGTTTTATCTTTATTTTTTCTGAAAAATAAGCCATGTCCAGGGGTGAACTTTAAATACCTCAAAATTCGGTTCACAACTTCAAGATGCTTCTCCCTTGGATCACATAGGTGCTGACTGAAAATGCTGACTGGAAAGGCTATATCCGATCTTGTAAGAGATAAGTAGATAAACTTTCCTACCAATCTCTGGTACTGTTTTTTATTAACAGGACTGCTTACTCCATCCTTGTTCCATTTTAGATTAAGCTTCATAGGGGTCTCTGCAGGTTTGTACCTTAGCATTCCAGTTTCAGTCAATAAATCAAGGATGTATTTCCTTTGATTAATGACTAAACCTTCATTTGTTCTGGCTATCTCCATTCTCAAAAAATACCTTAGGTTTTCAAGATCTTTTGTTTCGAATTCAAGGGCTAGTAGCTTCTTCAGTCTCTCAATCTCATATATGGCATCCCCTGTGACAATAATGTCATCTACATAAACAATCAAAATAGCTTTCTTTCCGTTAGGGGTTACCTTTATGAACAATGTATGGTCGGTTTGACATTGTTTATAGCCATTGTTGATGATGACCCTTGTAAATCTGTTGAACCAAACTCTATGTGACTGTTTTAGGCCGTACAAGAACTTTTCCAGTTTGCAAACCTTCTGATTAACATTGCTATCCATCCCTGGAGAAATTTGCATGTATACCTCCTCCTCGAGAGTTCCATTTAAGAAGACATTCTTGATGTCTAGTTGGTGAAGAATCCAGTCTTTATCAACAGCTAAGGAAAGTAGTTCCTTTACTGTGTTTAGCTTCGCAACCGGGGCAAAAGTTTCCTAATAGTCTATTCCATAGGATTGAGAGAATCCCTTGGCTACAGTCTTGCTTTGAACCTTTCAATAGTACCATCTAAATTGTACTTTACAGAGAACACCTATTTACAACCTACTGGTCTTTTTCCTTGTGGTAAATCAACAAGCTTCCAAGTCTCATTTCTTTCTAGTGCACTGATCTAATCTTTAACTGCCTTTTTCCATTTCGAATCTCTCAAGGCTTCCTCCACTGATTTTAGAATGACAGTGCTGTCAAGATTGACAGTAAATGCTTTAAATGAGGGCTTTAAATTTCCATATGCAACAAACCGTTGAATGAGATGATTTGTGCACTTTCTCACACCCTTTCTCTGAGCAATAGGCAAATTAGAGATGTCAATAGTAGGAATTTTTTCTTGAAACAATTCCTTACCTTGCATTTTTTTTTATGATACAACAAAAGAAATCTGGGAGGCTGCTAAAGAAACCTACTCCAGCTCTAATACCATGTTAACAAGTAAAGAAGTTTTTAGGGAACAATCTCAATATGAAAACTCTGTAAAATTGAATTGATTTTTTCTCACACAGTAGAATTGCGTTACAAGAGTATTTATAAAAGCTAAGTCTAAATATTAGACTAAACTTAGGATTCCTAGTAGTTTACTCTAGCTTAGATTAGTGTAGTTAAGATAAATTAAACTATCTATTTACGTAATACATTAAATAAGAAATAGTATTTGGACTAAATACTAAAATCACACGTTATTATCTACAGTTACCTCTTATTGGTTTGCCATTAAACCTCCCAAGACAATTTAAATGCTGATTAAATTTATATCCCAGGGCTAAATGGCCAACTCAGAGTATTGAATTTGTATATTGTTTTGATCTAGTGACTGTGCACTTTGATCTTCTACAATGATGATAGTCTACCCTGACAAGAAAGGCATGGCTAAGAATATTCAGAGTGATTCTGTCTAATGCAGGCCTATATTGCACAAGTATGCCAACGAAGATGTGTCCCTCGGTTCATGGTTTATCGGCCTCGAGGTCGAACATGTAGATGATAGGAGCATGTGCTGCGGGACACCAGCGAATCATACGCTCTTGAAGAAGAAAGGTAATTTAATCAAATGTCTATGTAATGCTACACCAGATCGAAACAAGCACACTTGTTGCCAAAACCATTGTTGAAATATCTTTTATGTTTGTTTCCATTATGTTGCAGATTGTGAGATGAAGACACAAGAAGGTAATATCTGTGTCGCTTCATTCGATTGGAGCTGCAGCGGAATCTGCAAATCGGTGGAGAGGATGCAACTCGTTCATCTAAAGTGCGGCGAAGGGGATGCTGTAGTTTGGAGTGCGTTAATCTAAATCGATATAGAGGCTTTCTTGGGGGGGAAAACAAGATCAGAACATTCATGGTTGATCAATGGTGGAGGGAAAAAACAGTTTTTCGCTGATCAGAGGTACGAGAGAACAACAATTGCAAATAGATTTACTCTACCGTTTGCTAGAAATATGGAAAGCAAACTAGGCATTGTTTAGTACTTGTATGTATTTTTATGACTCGATGTGTAAGAGAGGTGTAAAATGGAGTTTCAAAACCTCCAAATGCTAATGTATGATCACATTTAAGTAAAAATGAATCTTTACTGAATCTAAGCTCAGAAAATTGTCCAATAATCTGGCGGGACGAAACCAACTGACTGGGAGAAACCTTCGAACAATAGCTGATTATGAAGATATTCATATTCGAAATATCTTGGCATTTCAATGTTCCTCTGTATCTGGAAAAATGACTGCTGCTTTAGCTTCAAATCGAATCGAAAGACGATGGAAAACAGATTCTAAAACACCAATAATCTACAATTCAACGCGGATTGTTGTTCTCTCAGAGGCATGCTCCAAGTCCAACCACTGGATGGAGAATATCAATTATGAAGCCAACTGACTTTCCCCAGTAAGTAGCTGATACAAACCAAATAGAAATGACAAAACTCTTATTTTATTTATAATAATTGTGTACAGTTGGAGGGTAAGGAGACAGATAAGCATGTCTCTGATTCCGTAGGCAATCTCTGGCAATGCTATATTGAATATTGATCGCTGATCATGTACTTGCAGAAAAAGTAACAGTTTCTTATATCTAATCCCTCCTCATCCTACTGTTTAACTCAAAATTACACTTGTCCATGTGGTGACTCTATTTGGACTGCTGCACCACTCATTTTGTTTTATTTTAATATTTAACTATATTTTAGGGTTGGGTGATCCGGATCTATTTTTTTATTCGAGTCATATTGGATTTCCCATTTCCTTCCTGACGTAGGATAAATGCCCTTCCCTTCTCTCTTTAGAGTCCAACAATATCGTCTCAAGAATTGAACTCAGAGTTAGTTTGCTTGAGAGTGTAATTACCAATTTTATCTGGCTCTTTTAAATTTTATGCTTGTAAATATATTAAAGTCTGTATATAAATTAGAGTACATTAAAAAATAAAAAAGAGTCCATGTACATGAATAAAAGCCTAATTGGCCCATTTTTATTTCATTTATATTACTTTTATTAATGTATTTTAGTTTTTCTTGCAGACCACACAAGATCCTAATCAGGTCAGATATGAGAAGATTACAAGAGATACTGCTCGACATATATGAAAAGTCAAACTATGTGCAAGGATTCCTGACTGTGGACTTATTGCAAATTTCTGATAAGATCCAAGCGTTTTCGGGTCAGGGTGTCTTCTTAAGTATTGACCGTCTTTCAGTTACCTTTCCAACGTATCTTGAAATGCCTCAATCGGACGTCAAGATCTCAAGATATGCTTGTTTTACTGAAGACAACGCGTGCAGAAAACTGTATACGGGTTCAATACGGGAATTTGATTTTATTACGAATTTTCAATTATTTTATTGAATATTTGTCATTAAATTCAAGCTTAGACATTTCCCTATTTGTTTTAACTCATTTAGGATCATACTGAATGTAAGGAAAGAGTTTGATGCCCAAGTAATAACATTATTCCCTTTCCAAGGATCATACTGAATGTAAGGAAAGAGTTTGATGCCCAAGTAATAACATTATTCCCTTTCCAAGAATGTTGAGCATAAGAAGAGAATATGCTTTTAGAGTTTTAGGATTTTTTTAAGTTTTTAGGGTTTCTTGATAGGCTTCACCCATTGTAATTCTCATTCACATCCACATCCACACAACATTCGTCCTCTATAACACATTGAGTTTAAGAGCAATATAAGTTATAGTGATTTTTGGAGGTATTTTACCCAAACACTGCTTCTCTATATTTTTCTTTATTTTCCCCCTTTGTTACTTGGTTTCGAATAAGGAGGAGAAAGGGTACGAGTTATCGTTAAGTGAAGCTCGTGAAGGATCCATCATCGCCGAGGGACAGAGGCGGCACCACCGGTGGAGGAGGGGCAGCAGTGGCGGTCCACTGTCGGCGCACAGTGGTCAGCATCCAATAGTAGCGGTGATGTCGTATGTTTCACAGTTCGACTCATACCCCACGTTAACAAGATCACGTTTTGGTCCAACTGTTTGCAATCTCTTTACTCTAATCTTTTTTATTTTTAATTTGGTTCTTAAATTCTTATTTCGTGCATTTTAATTCATTGTTTGATTCGTTTTATATTTACCGTGTTCCTTAATTCATTCATCTTTATGCACTTTAACTTAATAAATCAGGGTAAATAGGTTTTATTAATAATATGTGTTTTATTTAATGAAAACTTACCAAATAACTTAAAATAAATACTCTTTACCTTAGTTTCCCTAATCAATAGCTTATATTTCTTTTGTGAATAATTTACCATTAATAAAATTTAACACCTAGGCTTAGATTCCTAAAATAATGTAATTTTCAATAATAGATATCTTAAATATTTTCCCACCTCACCTTAATTGTAGATAATTAAATAACATCATTAGGTAAACTTTCTCGAAAAGGTAAATAATCTATTAATTGTAAATAGTAATAAATAAAAACTAACTTGGTAATTCATTTTAAAAAAAGGTAAATAATTCTTTCCCCTTAATTGTAAATAAAACTTTTTTAGGTAATTTTTAGAAAAGTAAATATATTTTCTTTAAATGTAAATAATTAAATAAAACCTTTTAGGATTAGTTTTTTTAACTCGTGCTTTTAAAAAACATAATAATTAACTTTGAAAATCAAACCACCCATAAAAGTAAAAAAGAACATAAAACATCATTTAAAAAGGATCTTTCTTTGCATCATGAAAATGAGGTGTATTTTCAATTAGGGTTAATTTGGTCTTCTCCTAGTCGATGTGGGAATGATCGAGACTCCCATGCGAAAGTGCGTTATCGAATCTTAAGGATTAATACCTTAATCCCTTTGCGTCTAAATTGATTCAGATTTTCTCAGCCGTGAGCGAGTTCGAGCCAATTCTAGAACTTTTTGGATTTTTGTATTAACCTTTGAATGCACGCATCCGGGTTATAAGGAAAATATTAGTGATCAAGTAAGCGCCAGTCTCCGGGCGTGATGGGGGTGCTAATCATTCTCCACACGTAATCTTACCCCCAAACCCTATATCTGATTGGTTTTTAGGTTTCCGGTCCGCCTAATATAATAAAAGGGACCGGTGGCGACTCCGTTGTTATAGCTTGGCGACTCCGCTGGGGACTGTTTAAGAGGGAACAACTTTTACTTGATCACGAGTTATTTTCCTTAGTAATCCGTTGCATTTTTTGTGTGCATTTTTCTTGGTGCTTTAAAACTGTTTGCATCACAACATAAGCCTTCTACCCGGGCTTTATCAAACTTAAGTGGAAGAAAATAGCTATGCCTTCGCGAGTAACCCTCCGTATGGGCTAGTGAAAGTCTTTTGAGATCCAAAGTACTTATACTTTCGTGACTAACCCTCCGCACGAACATAATGGAAATGCATCCCCTTGAGCCGTGTTCGATCTGCAAGCTTGTAATGGGTCAGGATCAAACGTCTTATCCACCTTGGAGTAGGGGATAGAGACGGTTCGAGAACCTTTTCTAGATCCAAACCCTCATAAATGTATATTTTAGTAAGTCCACCCCATTAAGCCATGTGAAGCCATAGGTTTTATTTCCTTTACTATTGTTATTTATTGTTTTCTTTCATTATCTTACCCTTGTGTTTTATTTCATTATTTATACATACTAATATTTTTTTGAATTTTGAGAGCATACATCACATTGTATCCAGTTAGTATTTCGAGACACTATACAGTCAAAGATCATGAGTATTCAGGTCACATTATCTATGTCCAGAGTCCTTCGCCCGAATACTGATGTCCGAAGTGAGCCTACAGAGTTTTAGCACCGATACAGAGATAGCGTGCAGAAAGAGACCACTGTAGATATGCCAAAACAAGTACACGTGGGATTGCCTCATAATCATTTGTTTGGATTGATCACCATATGGGAAAGCCTGAAAGCCCAAGATCAAGCCGTCTTCACCAAAAGGTATGAAGATATAGCCCTTTTGCTTGGGGTAGAGATAGACGAGCCCATGATGCTAGCAGCCGCCAAATTTTGGGACCCGACTTATCGTTGCTTCATTTTTAATTGAGAAGACATGACCCCCACCATTGAAGAATACATGGTCTTGCTGTGCCTAGAGTTAGAGAAACCTGATAAAATATACTGGAAGGAGAAAAACTCGGGTTATTAGAAGAAATTTGCCAAGCTTGCCGGTCTAAATGTTGAAATAGATGCCCATGTTGATGAGAAGAATAAAAGCCCTTACTTCACATGGAAATTTATCTACGCCCAGATTATGAAAGATGTAAAGCACAAAAGAATCCTTGATTTGCTCACCTTGGCTATCTATGCCTTAGTCATATTCCCTAAAGTCTCAGGGCATGTGAAGATAACCCTAGTGGACTTGCTAGCTCAAAAGAACATAAATCTTGTCCTAGAAATTTTGGCAGAAACCTTCAGGTCCTTGAATTTTTTGCTGAACTCAAGGAGAGGTAGCCTCACGGGATGCTCACAGCTCATTTACTTTGGTTGCGAAGTCATTTCTGAGATGATGAGAAGATAAGCAAGCACCCAACATCTAGAGATTTGTTCCTGATCAGAAAAGTTACCAGAAAGTGATGGCAACAAAACATAAAGCAAGAACAGTAGATGACATTCTTTTGAAACCTTTCTGACAATGACGTCACCTGAAGAGCCCCCTTAACGATCAAGTGTCGATTCTATACAAGTACGGAAATATGGAATGGGTTCTTTTCATAGGACTATATGGAGCTACAAGCTATGCCCTTTACTTCGTACAACGCTAGTATGGGTCTCGACAGTTCATTCCTGTTACTCAAGGGCTGCGAGAAGAGGAGTTCTTCTGCACGAAAGACAATTCTATAAAGTGAGCCATGAAGTTAGCTAGTGGGTAGAAACGAACATACCGAATGAAAGTGGCCCTATTTGCTAGTGTTATGCTTAAGTATACTAGTTGGAGGAGGCAAAGAGTCGAAAATATAGGCGTTCCAGTCTTGTCAAGTGCATTGGGTAATCCTTATCCCGGCATTTTTTTAGGTAGGGCAGAGTGACTAAACTTGAAGGCAAGCTCTTCGCGGAACAAATCCAGAGGGAGGGTTATCAGAAGAAGGTGAAAACCTTGCTGTCAAACCAAGAGCTTCACCTAAAAAAATGTGCAAGAACTGACCCAAGAAAACAACTGCTTGAAAACTCGAGGGGCATATGTTAGTAGCTCCAAGGCCTCAATGAAAGAAAAGGTACAACTCGAGAAAATGATGGAAGAACTGAAAGTTTGGAAACACGAGGCCTAAAAGCAAAAAGAGAAGGCAGACCGAATTACGGAAGAAAATCAGCATTTAGAAGGACAATATTTGGAGGTACATCATAGCCTCAGAAAATACCGTGACCAGAACCAGGAACTTCAAGAGAAATTGAAAGAAGAAAAAGCAAAGGAGTTGGGGTCGAACTACTCCGCTATGGTGTTGAGGATTTAAAGAGCAAGCACATAAAGACCATATATGTATTCTTATTGATGAAAAGATTCAGTAGATCGACACAAAACGTGTTGGGGATGTTGCGTGCTTGGGTCGATAGCTCTATACTGATCCTCTGAGGTGTTAAATCTGGAAGGTTGTTTCCAAGGCTCGTGAGATGAAAAATCAGGCAAGAAATCTGAGGTTGAGATTCCTTCAACAACTGTTAGACTTCCTAGATGAGGTAGTCAACCAATACTAGCAGGTTAGCTAGTTATTCGGTCGTGTTCAGAGAGAGGCTAGCCAGTTGGAAAGTTTGAGCAATTGGCACCAAAGCGCATCAAGAAAAGAGAGCAGAATGACTTCTTTGTACACAAACTTCATGATCAATGAAACATGCTTGCATCAATACATCAAACACATCATCATTTGCATCACATCGAGAGCAATTAAGAAAAGATTCGTGGACTAAGTCAAGTAGAAAAACTATGATTAGCGCACGAACCAGAATCATGGCCATTGAAGATAAAGAAAGATTTGAGAGATGAAATTGCACAAGCTCAGCAAGACACTGCCCCCAGATAGTAGCTATGGCGAGTAAGGCTGTTGACACCAAACTCGGAGTAGCTTATTTTCACTCAAAGGGCCATCAAAGAGAATATTTTAAATCCATATTCTGGTGGAGTCCAGAATTTAAAATTTCCAATCTAGACGAAAGGTCTGAGCCTAGTACCTGGCTTGATAATTCCTCCAAAACTCAAGGCCCTAGAACTTGAGAAGTACAACAAACATAATTAATGGTGGTGTAAGCCCTAATAACTTTGATATCATTCGAAGATGTTAAAGGTGGAGATGAGCCTTGCTATGAAGATTCCCATGCAAACAATTCAAAATGCTCTACAAACAGGAATTTGAGAACTCACGCTGAAGGTGCTTTGCCAATCTTTCTTCCACGAAAAGCAGAACAATTGGAAAAGGTGTCATGAGATGTAGATGCTTTTATTCGAGCCATTCAAGTAGGTCTTCCACTCAAAATTGATGTGCCAACTACAACGATAGCTCAGCCTGGTCTGTAGTGGTTTGCCAATCAGAATGTTTGAGACCCCTATTCCCTAGATCAAGGCTAGAAAAGCCTTTAAGAATCAGGCCTACCAACCAGGAGTAAAAGATCACTGGATTGAGTGAGCAGAACAAAAATAAGAATAAAAAAAACAAAGACAGTGGAGATGGCCATCTATGACCACAACATACATTTGGTGATTTACTATGTAAGACAAAGTGCCTGGTTGATTTATGCACTTTGGTTATCCTGGCAACGCTGTACGAAAGCTCTAACCAACTTGCAAAGAGCATTCATGGTTGAAAGTTCAAGGCAGAAGCCATAGAAAAGAATGAATACAAAATGGGACCATACCTGCAGTCATCCAGGTTGAAGGATATGTCCTACAAAGTCAAGGGAGAGTAACAGCGTAGATTATATTCCAAGGAATGACGTTGGAATTTCAACAGCAAGAAATTGGTGATGTTAGCTAGAATTAGAAGATGGGCCATTACTAACTTTTCTACTTCAAAGCCTGATGTAGTAGACGCTTCCCACCTATCACCAACGTTGAAGTCTATGACCCAAGCTCACTAAAGCTCATTTGTTTGTTGGCTGGTGAAAAAACCTTTATCTCTGCAAATTTTTCCAAATTTGGTATAATGACTCAGAATGCAACAACAATTGAAGTGAATGACCAACACCCTCTGGAAATGAATGCCAAGCTCCGTAGTTTAAATTTGATGTTAACCATTGAAAGATCAATACCTATGGATCCATTGAAGGAATGCAAGAACAAGACGAGTGTTACAAGAGCATCGAGTTGACCAAATTACGCACCCGTACAATACTCACTCCCAAACTCAAAAATGAACATGAAAAATAGAATAACAATAGTAGAAGCCAGCTTAAAAGGTGTTCAGGACCAGCTCGGGAAGATTGAGAAAGATTTGAAAGACAAAATCACCAAGGCCCATGAGAACATTGTGCTCCAAATAACAGCCATGCTGGGTTTCAAAAACCCTGAAGCAGATAAAATCCTTAAGAATCCGAATACAACAATGCCACCACAAGAATTAAGTCGCGGGGCACTCAAAGGAAAGGTTTAAATTCATCTTTCAGGAACCTTGACCAATGCTTTGGTGGAGTCCGGGCCAAGTCAGGGCAAAGATCAAGACATTGAAGTTCCAAACATTACTGAGATGGCCAACAAATCAAGGAAGATAAGAAATTAGAATTTCATTGAGACAAACTGGAAGGAATTGTCAAAGACCTGCAAAGAGTCAGCATTCACGGCGACATAAACGCAAGAGACCTCAACTTAGTGACAGATTTGGTTGTTCCCCCAAGTTCAAGACACCAAAATTTGAGAAATACGAAGGAACTACTTGCCCTTTGGCACATCTGACAATCTATTGTAGGAAGATGTCCTATTACCTTGACAATGAGAAGTTGCTTATACACTATTTTCAAGAAAGCTTTCCTGGGTCTGCCGCTCGTTGGTACACTCAACTGAGCTGAGCCAATGTAAAGACATGGATGGATCTATCATGTGCTTTCATTGAAAAGTATAAGCACGTCATTGATATGGTCCCAAATCAGAGTGAGCTGCAAGGCATGGACTTCCGCCAATATACAATGGCAATACAAGACAGTTCTAGTATAGCCAACCTTTGTCCGATTTCTCCGATAACTTTGAGGAAGCCCAATAGACATGGTTACGAATACCAACAGCCATCAAGAGTTGAAGACTTAATTGGCAAGCCCAACACGTCAATAATGGGACCTTGATGAGATAACTAACCCCTTAGTGGAATTCAAAAGAAAATAGAGCAAGTAGATGAGTTTCATACTGTTTCTAGGACAATTGCGAAGTCATACTCGGAACCAATCCTTTTTCTTTTGCCCACGGGCATTAGGGATCTTTTGCAAGGGCAGCTATGCTATTTTACTTGTTTAAAAGATGCATTTTTTTATTTTCTCAAGTGGCAAACTTTTTTTCTTTCTTCTTTTCATTCATAAGTTATTCATTATATCTATATTCTACATTTTTGGGCCCCTATTATTGATTGCATGAATGATTCTTGAATCTAATCTCGTGATAGAGGAGAAACAAAAATGTGCTCAGGATTAATGGGAAAGACCCCAAATACAAATTTCGAGAGAATTTTCCTCTCAAACATTGTTGTTTAAGGTCTTTGGATTAAGTGATAACTCTAAAACATCTACCAACTGAGGACAACTTTTCTTCAATGATATCCATGTATGAGAGGAGATTTGGCATTCCTTAATTTGCCTTCGTAAAAAACTATCCCTTGTTGCCCTTTTTAGCTTGATATTTTTTTCTTTCGGTTGAACCCTAACCAAGGATCACTCCCTACCCTGGGGGCAAAAGTGATGAAATGTGACTGGTTCTAACCATGCTATGAAGATAACAAGAATGAGTGCAAGAAACAAAATGAGCAAAACAACGTGTAGACCATGATGGGTATCAAAAAAAGAAGAAAAAAGTGTGTGAAAGAAAAACATTGAAATATACCCATTAGAGGAAGCACCAAGTTGAAAAGTAAAAGTTTTCAAGAAAGCATTGCATGAACCATGTGTCAGTTTAAGATTCACGAAGCAATAAAGGAGATGAACTCTAGGGTGAAAACCCAAAAATGGGCAGTCTAGAGCGATCCAAGAAGAAAAAGAAAAGAGGAAGCAATACAAAGCAGGGACTTCATCAAGAAGAATTGATCCTTGATTTGTTCACCCTTAAACATTTATTTGGGCCTATACATCATTTTTTGTAACCATGAACCTTAGCCACATTACAAGCCTTGAAAGGCCATTTCGATCGTATAAGGATATTTGAGAAGAGGGGTTTGTTTTCAGAACACATTCCGCCTAATTGAGTTCACCATTTTCCAAAGACTTCAAAACTTCTGATGTTTGTTTGAGACTAGAAAATAGGGAGAATGAATTTGAGGGAGTGGTGAGTCAAAGAGAGCCACGTAAATGGGTAGAAATTAGGAACGATATCTGGTCGATGGGTTCATGAATTATTCATGCTATGAATTCAAGAGCAACTGACTTTATTTCTTGATTTTACCTTTTCCATGTGTAGTCACTTATTTTATCCGGCCCTCACCCATTTAAGTATTGATATAGTATATGTTATTCCAAAGAAAAAATAGATCCAAAAATGAAAACCCAAAAAATACATATAGTTGGTCATTTGTATATGTTAGAGTCCATAATCAAAAAAATAATAAAACCAAAATCCATTAATTTGATCCATTTATTACATAAAATAAGCCCATCTTTTACAAGCCCATTCGACTAACACAATAAAAACCCTAAAAGCATATCATTTTCTTTCAACCGCCACCCCCTTTGTTATCGTTGGATCGTGCTTTGATCTAACGGTCCGGATTAACACCCGAAACTCTAGCCTTTTAGATATGACCTCGCACGCCCGGCACCGTTGGATCTAAAGAGGCAATCAACAGCTCAGATTCGCGTAGGGGGATATCACCAGGATCCCCACTCTCACGTGGCACGCACGCGTTCGACCTTTGGGCTCCCACCTACTGTTCGCTATCCCCGTTCAATCTGTGGTCAACGTCGGCTGCCATGTTTGTCATCTTCACCGTTCATCATCTCGGTCGTGACATGCAAACAAAAAGGAGTTACATTCCGAATTAAAACAAAAAAAAGAAAGAAATCTGGTTTAAATGAAACAAATATGAGAAGGGGATCATCAGATTCATATCAAGCAAACATGGCAAGAATCAGCACCAAATCAAGCAAGAATCATCACTAAATCGGAATGTGTAAATTAGGGATTTTTAATTTCCATGTATATACACCCTGTAATCGGCTATAAAAAGCCATTGAATCACCATTTGTAATACACGATTCAAGAGAAGAAATAACAGAAGTAATTTCCAATCAAATTCAAAGGTATTCTATACCTATAATTATTCTTTTTTTCATTTATTTTCTGAGTTTTTGATTCGAAAAAGAAAGAGAGGGGGCGGGTTTTATTGTTAAGGCGGTGGAGGCGGTCATCGAAGCACTACACCGTGGCCATCATTGAACTCGGAAGCTGGAGCTAAAGTGGACCGCCGCTGGAAACTCAGCGCCAGTCTAGGGCCACGGCAGCCGACGTGGAGGAGCGCCACGAATTATCGCCGGAATCTGGAGAACATGGTGGTGTTCGTCATCTCCAGATGAACAATGCAGAGTGTTTGAAGGCTAAGAAGTTTCATTCGGTGGGGAGAAATGAATCAAAAACAAAATCTGTTATAATAATTATATTATATACTCGACTCGTTAGAGCAACCCGAAACTAAACCGACCCAGATCTCGACCCGCGCCCTTCTTTGCTCCGCCTTCTACTTCGGCCCCTCTGTTTGCGTTCCTTACACTTTAGTCCTTTTTTGTTTTAATTCCGTTCTTCAGTTTTGATTTCGCTTCAATTTAGTCCTTTTGGTGCTTAATTGGTTCCTTTGATCACAAATTTAAATAATGTAAAGAATAGAATTAAATTAGCCTTTAATAATCTAGTTAGAGTTTGCCCACTTCTTAAGATAAATTCTAGGTTAAATAATGTATGTAGGGTTATATTAATTCATTAGTTTTTATTAATGTTTAGTATACGTACCCTTAAGTATAGGTGCCTCTTTTATATAATATGTTTGTAATTTAATTTGGTAATTTCTTTAGGTCACTAAATATATCCTTAATTAGAATCCAATTAGTAGAGCCTTATAAGATTAGTCACCTTAATCACTTAATAATTGGCATTGTAGGATTAGAAACAAAATAAATAAGACAAATAAAATATCATACAAAAAGGTTTTCTTGCACCATGAAAACGAGATATAATTTCAATTAGGGTTAATTTGGTCTTCCCCTAGCTGTTATGGGAACGGTCGAGACTCCTATGCGAAAGTGCATCGTCGAATTTCAAGGATTAATACCTTAATCCCTTTGCGTCTAAATTGATTCAGATTTTCTCAGTCGTGAGCGAGTTCGAGCCAATTCTAGAATTCCGTGGATTTTTGTATTAACCTTTCCATGCATATATTCGGGTTATAAGGAAAATATTAGTGATCAAGTAAGCGTCACTTTCACTGGCGTAGTGGGGGTGCTAATTCTTTCCCACACGTAACCGTGCCCTCGAACCCTTGAGATTTCGTAATCTCTGGTTTGTTTTTAGGTTTCTGGTCTGCCTAATATAATAAAAGGGATTGGTGGCGACTCCATTGTTACAGCTTGGCAACTCCGCTGGGGAAAAATTTAAAAGGGCACAACTTTTACTTGATCACGAATTTTTTTTACTAATCCGTTGCATTTTTGTTTGTGCATTTTCTTGGTGCTATAAACTGTTTACATCATAACATAAGCCTTCTACTCGGATTTTATCAAACTTAAGTGGAAGAAAATAGCTATGCCTTCGTGAGTAACCCTCCGCATGGGCTAGTGAAAGTCTTCTGGGGTCCAGAGTACTTATGCTTTCGTGAGTAACCCTTTGCACGGGCATAACGAAAATGCATCCCCCCGAGTCGTGTTCGATTCGCATGCCTGTGATAGGCTGGAATCAAACATCTTGTCCATCTTGGAGAAGGGGATAAGGGCGGTTCAAGAACCTTTCTAGATCCAAACCCACATGAATGTATGTTTTAGTAAGCCCACCCCATTAAACCCTGTGAAACCATAGGTTTTTCTTTCTGTTTATTGCTTTACTTTATGAATTTATTCATTGCGTTTTATATCATTATTTGTACATACTAACACCTCTTTGATTCTTTTAGAGCATACATCACATTGCATCCAGTTGGTATTTTGAAATACTGTTCGGTTAGAGATCATGAGTATTCGGGTCACATTATCCAGTTCTGGAGTCCTCCGCTCGAACACAGTGGTTCGAAGTGAGTCCAAGGAGCTTCAACGGTAATATGGAGATTGTGTGCAGAAAGAGACCACCATTGATCTTCCAAGGCAAGTGTACATGGGTTTACCACATAATCATCTATCCGGGTTAGTCACTGTATGGGAAAGCCTGGAAGCTCAAGATCGAGCCGTGTTCGCCCAAAGGTATAAGGATATAGCCCTTATGCTCAGGGTAGAAATAGACGAATCCATGTTGTTAGCAGCCGTCAACTTCTGGGATCCGACTTATCATTGTTTCGTCTTCAGTCAAGGGAACATGACTCCCACCATCGAGGAGTACATGGTCCTATTGCGCATGGACCTGAAGAAGCCTGATAAAATATATTGGAAGGAGAAAAACTCGGGGTATCGGAAGAAACTCGCCAAGCTTGCTGGTTTAGATGTTGAAGAGATAGATGCACACATAGCTGATAAGAACAGAAGCCCTTGCTTCACATGGGAATTCATTTACGCCCAAATCATGAAAGATGTAAAGCACGGAAGAGTCCTCGACCTGCTTGCCTTGGCTATTTATGGGTTAGTAGTATTTCCTAAAGTTCTGGGGCACATTGAGATAACCTTGATGGATATTCTAGCCCAGAAAAATATGAATCCAGTCCTGGCTATCTTAGTAAAAACCTTTAGGTCCCTAAATTTTTGTCGAACCCAAGGAAGGGGACGCTTCACTGGGTGCTCACAACTTCTTTACCTGTGGTTACGAAGTCACTTCTGGGATAACGAGAAGATAAGCAGGCATCCCACATCTAGGGATCTCGTTTTGATCAAAGAGATCACCAAGAAGCAGTGGCCACAAAATGGAAAGCAGGGACAGTGGGTAATCTTCTTCAAAAATCTCATTGATGCTGATGTGACGTGGAGAGCTCCGTGGATATACCCAGTTCCTATCTTGTACAAATGCGGAAAGTTAGAGTGGATACCCCTCATAGGCCTATGGGGAGCTACCGACATTCCCCTTTTTCTCGTACAACGCAAGTATAGTTCACGACAGTTCATCTCTATTACCCATGGGTTACGAGAGGAAGAATTTTCTTACACAGAAATTAATTCCACAAGACGAGTTATAGAATTGGCTAAAGAGTGGAAGCAGACATTCTGAATGGAGGTAGCACTATTTGCAGGAGTTGTACCCGAGTACGCCAATTGGAGGAAGCAGCGAGTTGATAACATATGCGTACCAATTTTAGAGCGTCCATTAGAAAATTCGCAGCCCAATATCTCGCTTACTGAGATGGAAATCTACAAGCAGGATTTTGAGAAAGAGAAAGGAAAGCTATGGGACAGGGTGACTAAGCTTGAAAGTGAACTTCTCGCAGAACAGGTTGAACGAGAAGGTTATTAGAAAAAATTGAAGATTTTGTTGGCAAACCAGGAAATCTACCTGAGAGACATGCAAGAGTTAACACAAGAGAACAATCATTTGAAGGCTCGAGAGGCGCGAACAGGTATTTCCAAGACTTCAGAAGAAGAAAAGGCATAGTTAGAGAGGATGAAAAAAGTGTTGAAAGAATGGCAGCGTGAAGCCCGAAAGTAGAAGGAAAAAATAGAGCAAATCACCAAAGAGAAGCGACATTTGGAAGAGCAAAATTCGGAGGATCGGCGAAGCCTCAAAAAACACCTTGGTCAAAATCATAAGCTCCAAGAAAGGCTGAAGAAAGATGAGGCCAATGGAGTTGAAGCTGAACTACTCCGTTTGGGTATCGAAGACTTGAAGAAACAGCTGCAGGCGCATAAAGACCATATCCACACTCTCATTGATAATTGTGATTATGAGAAGATCCAATGGACTGATACTAAGCAAGCTTTGAATGTTGCATGCTTGGGCCGACATTTTTATATTGATCATTTGAAGTGCCAGATTCAGAAGGCAGTTTCCAAAGCTCAGGAAATGAAGAATCATGCTAGGGATCTGAGATCGAGATTCCTCCCAGTAGGAAAGGATGGACAACACATGCTGGATTTCCTGGATGAGGAGGTGGAGCAGTATCGACAGATTAGTCTTTTCTTTGGTAGGGTTCAGAAGGAAACAACATCGAAAGGAGGAGTTGAGCCTCCAGCACCCAAACGGCTCAAAATAGCAGAATAGAAATTTGTTTCTTTTTAGTTTTGAATAATGTGTACTCGGAAATATAAGCATGTGACGGATATGGTTGGATCTGTATAAAGACATGGTTGGATCTGTCACAAGCCTTTTTCGAGCAATATAAGCATGTGACGGATATGGTCCCAAAGAGAATGGTCCTGCAAGGAATGAAATAAAGAATAAACGAAAGTTTCCGCCAATACGCTCAAAGGTGGCAGGATGTAGCAATGCAGGTCTAGCCACCGCTGTTGGAAAATGAAATCACGCCAATGTTTGTGGAAACACTAAAGGGGCATTTTTATGACCGAATGATAAATCACGCGACCAAAAGCTTCGCTGATATGTTGATGAATGGCAAACTAATTCTAGCGGCCATAAAGAATGGAAAGCTTGATGGAGGAGAGCCAAAGAAGCCCTATAGGAAGTGAGAAAACGACGTGAACATGACTTCGTCATATAATAAGAATTTCTTTACAGGGGTAGTAATTAACAAACCAAATGCGACCAATACAGTCCCGACATTCAAAATCCATCTAGGCTCGAAACAAGGAATCAATCGAACAAGCTCAGCTTTACCCCTATACCAGTAACTTATGTAGAATTATTTCTGCAGCTGGTTGAGTCTAGGTTGGTGGTACCTTAACATCTTACCCCGATGTTACCACCATATCCTCAGTGGTATGACTCAAACGCCAAATGCGAATACCATGATGGAATCATAGGACATACAATTGAGAATTGCATAGCTTTTAAGAATGTAGTAGAGAATCTACAGAAAATAGGAATGTTGTCGTTCGAAGCTATGTATGATAAAAGAAAACCTCTTCCCAACCATCAAGGTACAGGGGTGAATGCCGTATGAGAGGAGGAAGGTAAGCAGGTGAAGATGCGAGTGGATGATGTTATAACCCCACTATGGTGGGTGTATTCAAAAATAAAGAAAGCTGGAATGTTGGACGAGAATGTTAAGGCATAAACCTTGGGAAATGGGCCTTATTGCAAGTATCATGGGGAGGAGTGTCATGAAATTCAATGGTGTTCAGAATTTAGGCAGTTGGTTCAAAATAAGATGAATAGTGGTGAAATAGAATTCTCACAGAGAAAGGTACGAGTGATGTACCTAAAATATGTGTGTCAGATGAATCTCCAATAAGTGGTCTTGCTGAGATTAAACCCTTGGTTATTAGAACCAAGGTAAAAGCTGGCAAAGGAACAAATAAGGCAACCCCGCGATTGGTGATAAGAGCACCAACACCCTTTCCCTACGATGATAGTAAAAGAGTACCTTGGAATTACGCATGCACCACAACGACACCAGAAGGCCCAGGGCACGCTGAGGCTAAGGAAGGAATGATTAATGAAGTGGGCTACTTTACGAGAAGTGGGAGATGTTATGTACCATCAGCTGGGGAAGATCGAGATGTTGTTCAAAGAAAAAATGCTCTAAACAAAGAGCATGGAAAGGACTTTTATGAAGATCGCCCGAATGAAATATTATAACCCGTGAAAGAATCTGAAGCACAGGAATTTCTTAAGATTCTTAAGCACAGGGAATACAGTGTAGTGGAACAGCTGCATAAGCTCCTAGCACGCATATCAATGATATCACTGTTGCTAAGTTCCTAAGGACACCGGGAAACATTACTCAGGGTTCTTAACCAAACCTTTGTACAAAAGGAAATAACCACTGACAAGCTGGATATGTTGGTGGGAAACATCGTTGTTGATAATTTCATCTCTTTTAGTGATGAGGAGATCACAAAGGGAGGAAGGGGCTCGTGCAAAGCTCTTCACATTACCACTCGTTGCAAAGGACACATGCTGCCATGGGTCCTTATAGACAAAGGTTCGGCTTTAAATGTTCTGCCTATAGTTACATTGAAAAAATTACTGATAGATGAGGCACATACAAAATATTATCAGAATATGGTCCGAGCATTCGATGGCACGCAAAGAGAGGTGTTGGGAAAGATAGAAGTCCCCTTATAGATTGGATCATCTACATTTGAGGTCGACTTTATGGTAATGGACATTCGACCAACCTATAGTTTCCTTCTAGGGCGTCCTTGGATTCATACCGCCAGAGCAGTCCCATCCACGTTACACCAAAAGCTAAAATTCATGGTCGAAGGGCAGTTGATAACTGCTGGTGTAGAAGAAGACATCATTGCCTCGGTGATAGCTGAAGCCCCTTATATCGAGGTTGATGCAGGGGCATTAGAATGTTCCTTCAGGTCTTTAGAACTCGTGGGCGCGACTTTTGTTGCTGAGAGGAGCAGGATTCGAAGGCCAGGCTTGTCCAAGTGCGCGAAGATGCAAGTGAGAGAAACTTTAGGAAAATGTGTTGAAGCAGGCAAAGGATTTGGGAAATATCACCAAGGTAGACTGTACCCGGTAACTATTGTTGAGAAGAAAGACATATTTGGATTGGGATTTAAGCCCAATGCGGCTCAGAGAAGAGTCGCCATAATGAAGAATCAAGAAAGAATGAAGAGTAGACTCGAAGGGGAGGATGCCGTATGAGATCTAATGACGTTTCCACCCCTTAATTGTACCTTTACATTAGGGGGTTTGTGAACCCTGGCTTAACTCAGGATGAGAAGGATGAGGATGAGATCACATATATGTTTGGCAAGACGAGCATTAATGCGATATTGGAAGAACAAGGAGAAGAGGGCAAATATCTGTCAGTGATTCGCCCATGTAATGAGCTTAATAATTGGATTGCAGAAGAACTTCCTGTAGTTGTTGAGTCACTTTCAGAGTAATTTTCAAAACTAACCTCCTATTTTTTAGCCCGAAAAATAGTAAGGGATCACTTATGTAAAAGGGTACATGCAAAATCCTCATGGTTTCCATTTCAATAAAATACATTTTTTGTTTTCAAACCTTGTGCATCAAAGAGCAAAATATTTCATTTTTTCTTCCTTTGCCCAAATGTCGATATATTCCCATTCTTTACAGGTCTCTGGATATCAATGACATAAGCGATATTGAGCCCGAATCGCAAGTTAATTTCGAACAGCCCATATGCCTAGAAGGATTGGAAGATTTTGATGTTGAGGGGAGGCCGATATCTTAGAGGATATACTCTGACTGATGAAAAGTGAGGAGAGACAGATTGTTCCCCACAAAGAGCGGCTAGAAATTGTGAACCTCAGAACTGAAGAAGAAAAATGTGAAGTGAGGATTGACACTACGATCATGGCACAAACTCGACAGAGTTTGGTTAAACTCTTGCACAATTTTAAAGACGTGTTTGCTTGGTCTTATCAGGACATGTCTGGTTTAGATACAAACATCGTGGTTCATCGCCTGCCGGTAAAGCCAGGGTGTCGACCAATGCAGCAAAAATTATGGAGAATGAAGACATACATACTTTTGAAGATTAAGGATGGGGTGAAAAAGTAGTACGACGCATGTTTCCTGCAAGAAGCTCGGTACCCGGAATGGGTGGCTAACATTGTGCCAGTCCTGAAGAAGGATGGAAAGGTTCGTATGTGTGTTGACTACAAGGACCTAAATCGTGTAAGCCCGAAGGATAATTTCCCGCTCCCACACATTGACACTTTAGTAGACAATATTGTAGGACATTCATTATTTTCATTCATGGACGACTTCTCAGGCTACAACCAAATTAATATGTGCCCTGCAGACATGGAGAAAACCACGTTTGTAACACAATGAGGCACTTTTTGCTACAAGGTGATGCCGTTCGGATTAAAGAATGCTGGGGCAACTTATCAGAGAACCATGGTGAACTTGTTCTATGATATGATTCATCGAGAAATCGAGGTATATGTAGATGACATGATTGCCAAGTCTCGAACAGAGGAGGAACACATCCTGAACTTGGAAAAGCTTTTCAAGAGGTTGAGAAGGTTCCAATTGAAGCTCAATCCCACCAAGTGCACATTTGGAGTAACTTCCGAAAAACTTTTAGGCTTCGTAGTAAGCGAGAAATGGATAGAGGTGGACCCTGACAAAGTGAAAAAAATACAATAACTTTCTCCTCCGTAAACACAAAAAGAGGTATGAGGTTTCTTAGGCAGACTCAATTATATTGCCAGGTTCATCTCCCAATTGACAGAAAAATATAGTCCAGTGTTTAGACTACTCAAGAAGGAAAATCCCGAAGAATGGAATGAAGAGTGCCAAATAGCTTTTGAGCAAATTAAGAAATAGTTAATGAATCCACCGGTATTAGTGCCACTAGTCCCAGGAAGGCCCTTAATCCTATATTTGACCATACAGGAGAATTCATTGGGATGCGTGTTAGGGCAGCATGATGAGACATGCCGAAAAGACAGGGTAATCTATTACTTAAGCAAGAAGTTCATAGATTGTGAATCAAGGTATCCCCAGATTGAAAAGATGTGCCGCGCCTTGGTTTGGGTATCAAAAAGGCTCAGGCAGTACCTTTTATACCATACCACATGGTTGATAGCTAAGCTCGATCCATTAAAATTTATGATGGAAGCACCAGCTTTATCAGGAAGAGTTGCTCGCTGGCAAATGCTGCTAACTGAATTTTACATCCAATACGTAAGTCAAAAGACAGAAAAAGAAGTGCCATAACAGATTTTTTGGCAAACCGCACCTCAGGCGATTATGAAGCATTCGAGTTTGACTTTCTTGATGAACACTTGATGTTTATTACAGCTGAAGATAACTTATGGATTCTTAATTTTGACGAAGCTTCTAATGCCTTGGGCCATGGTATTGAGGCAGTCATGATTTCCCCAGAGGGTGACCATTACCCATGTACCAGCCACCTGAAATTTTTCTTCACCAACAATATGGCAGAGTATGAGGCCTGTATCATGGGATTGCGCACGGCCATAGAGAAGAAGATCAGGGTCCTCAAAGTCTACAGGGACTCAGCCCTAGTCATCTATCAAATTCGTGGAGAATGAGAGACAAATGATTCAAAATTAATTGAGTATCAGAAGCTAGGCCTTGAATTGATCAAAGAATTTGAGGAAGTCACATTCAACTACCTCCCGAGGGAAGAAAATCAAATGGAAGATGCGTTGGCCACGTTGTTAGCAACCTTTAGAGCAAGTAAAGATGTAAAAATGATGCCAGTACAAATCCATGTTTCAGAACTGCTTGTGCATTGTTACAATGTAGAAGAGGAGGGGGATGGTCTCCCATGGTATCATGACATATTACGGCACATCAAGTTCCAAGAGTATCCAGCTTAAGCAACTGAGAACGACAAAAGAACCCTTCAAAGAGTGGCTGCAGAGTATGTTTTGGATGGAGAAACCTTGTATAAAAGAGCTGAGATCAGGTTCTATTGAGATGTGTAGGTGCCAAAGAGGCCCAATTGATTCTTGAGGAAGTTCACGAAGGAGTATGCGCGACTCATCCCAGTGGGTTTACCATGGCTAGGCGAATCATGCGGCTGGGCTATTATTGGTCTACCATGGAGGGAGACTGTATCAATTATGCCCAAAAATGCCATAAATGTCAAATCTAATCTGATAAGATAAGTGCTCCACCACAATCTCTTCATGTGATGACCTCACTGTGGCCCTTCTCGAGATGGGTCATAGACGTGATTGGACAGGTTTACCCTAAAGCCTCCAATGAACATAGATTTATTTTGGTGGCCATCGACTACTTCACCAAATAGGTTGAGGCGACATCCTATGCAAATGTCACCAGATCCACTGTTTGTAAGTTCTTCAAGAGGGAAATTATCTTCCGTTATGGACTGTCCGAGAGCATTATCATTGACAATGCTTCAAATTTGAACAACAAGATGATAGCTACAATTTGTGAGCAATTTCAAATTAAGCATCATAATTTAATGACTTATCGTCCGAAGATGAATGAGGCAGTAGAAGCTGCTAACAAAAATATCAAGAAAATAATCTCCAAAATGACAGACACTTACAAGGACTGACATAAAAAGTTGCCATTCGCACTATATGCCTACCGAACAACCATACGGACATCTACAGGGACAACACCTTTTTCCTTGGTCTATGGCATGAAAGCTGTGTTACCAATTGAGGTCGAGATTCCTTCACTTCGTGTTTTGATGGAAGAAAAATTAGACGAGGCGAAATGGATTCAGTCACGTTATGATCAGCTAAACCTAATTGAAGAAAAGAGGTTGAAAACAATTTGCCATGGCCAAATGTACCAAAAGAGAATGATGAGAGCTTACAACAAGAAAGTTCACCAGAGAGAATTCCAAGAGGGTGACCTTGTTCTAAGAAAGAAGTTGCCAATCCAAAAAGATTCTCGAGGAAAGTGGGCACTTAACTGAGAAGGGCCATATGTTATATCCAAGGCATTTTTGGGAGGAGCCTTAATTCTGGCTGAGATGGACGGGAATGAGCTAAAAAACCCCGTGAATTCAGATTTGGTCAAACACTATTAAGCTTAAAGAAGAAAGAAAAAAAAGAAAAAAAAAGAAAAAAGAAAAGAGAAGAATCCAAGACGAAAACAAAAAAAAGGCCTCTTGGGAATAGGATGGATTCAAGGTGAAAACCTGTAAAGGGCATCTTGAATGTACGGAGGCATGATTGTTTGACCCTTGAAGAATTCTTGGCAGGAGGGGCATCCGAAAAAGTTGTCGAGGGATCGGCTCATAACACTTCGGTCATTGATGTTTGGACACTTTGTTCTTCCTCTTGTTGATCACCTTTCAATCTCCAGAAATTTTGAACCTTTTCTTTTTTGGCACATTGAAATGGGAACCTATGGATTTGCATTCACACAACATAAGAGATTTTTGAACATTTCTCTGAACATGACTTAAAGAAGAAACATGAATTTTAATGCATTTCATTATTCTGACTCTAATCACATCATTTGCATAAGCATAGAATTTCATGCATATTGGGGCAAGACTTTATGAACAGGGAACATCATTCCAAGATTTTCAAGGTGGAAACGAGCCTTGCTGCAAAGAATATCATTCCAAGACTTTCAAGGTGGAAATAGGCCTTACTGAAAGGAATATCATTCAAAAACTTTCAAGGTGGAAATAAGCCGTGTAAAAACCATTCAATGATATTCAAGAATACCCAACTCATATGGAGTACAAGATTATTGGATTAAATGAACAAGTATGCGTGTTCTCCAAGAAACAAAGAGGTGCTAAGAATGAGAATAATAAAGCAGATGACTGTCTATAATTATTTTGTCAACAATAAGTAATATGCAGTTGCAATATTCTGATAATTTTCCATGCAAGCTAAAGCATCCCACATGTGTTTCTATGGAGATGTGTCAACTACAATGATAAGTTCGGCCTGGCCCGATAGTCATTACCGCTTTGGAATGACGCACTAGCTACTCGTCTTGTTTCTACCACTCCGGAGAAACATGTCATTGGAAGATTCACCAGTTATGTGATTTGTTTCTGTCACTCCGAAGAAACAGGTCTTTTGAAGTCATTGCCGCTCCAAATTGACGTATCATTTACTTCGTTTCTGTCGCTCCGAAGGAACAAGTTCTTTGAAATTATTGCCATTTCAGAATGATAAATCAGTTGTTCAATTCAAATTATTGCCACTTCGGAATGATACAATAATTTGTTTCTACCGCTCTGGAGAAACATGAAGGATACATCAATCATGTGACTTGTTTCTGCCACTCCGAAGAAATAGGTCTTTTGAGGTCGTTGCCACTTCAAAATGATGCACCAGTCATTTAATTCGTTTCTGTCGCTCTGGGGAAACAAATTTTCTTATCAAATAAAGTCGTTCAACTTATTCACTGCCGCTCCAGAGGAACAAGATGGTTGAAGAGTCGCTTGCCGCTTCGGAAGAATGACTTGTTGATGTTCAGTTTGTTTTTGCCGCTCCGGAAAGACAAGTTACGTTCAGCCATTTGGCCGAATAAAATTAGTGCCTTTTATTTCTTTGCCCTATTCCCGTTTCACTAGAATGTGCAAAGAGGGGCAGCTGTAGTCACTTATTTTATCCGGCCCTCACCCATTTAAGTATTGATATAGTAAATGTTATTCCAAAGAAAAAATAGATCCAAAAATGAAAACAAAAAAATACATATAGTTGGTCCTTTGTATATGTTAGAGTCCATGAACAAAAAAATAATAAAAACAAAATCCATTAATTTGATCCATTTATTACATAAAATAAGCCCATCTTTTACAAGCCCATTCGGATAACACAATAAAAACCCTAAAACCCTATCCTTTTCTTTCAGCCGCCACCCCATTTGTTACCGTTGGATCATCCTTTGATCCAACGGTCCGGATTAACGCCTGAAACCCTAGCCTTTCAGATATGGCACCGCACGCCCAGCACCGTTGGATCTAAGAAGGCAATAAACGGCTCAGATTTACGTAGGGGAGATATCACTGGGATCGCCACTCGCGCGTGGTATGCACGAATTTGAACTTTGGGCTCCCACCGACTGTTCACCATCCCCGTTCATTTCGTGGTCAACGCCGACAGCCGCATTTGTCATCTTCACCATTCATCATCTCGGCCATGACATGCAAACATAAAGGAGTTACATTCTGAATTAAAACAAAAGAAAATGAAAGAAATCTGGTTTAAATGAAACAAATATAGGAAGGGGATCATCGGATTCATATCAAGAAAACATGGCAAGAATCGGCACCAATCAAGCAAGAATCATTACCAAATCGGAAAGTGTAAAATAGGGTTTTTCAATTTCCATGTATATACACCCTGTAATCGGCTATAAAAAGCCATTGAATCACCATTTGTAACACACGATTCAAGAGAAGCAATAACAGAAGCAATTTCCAGTCAAATTCAAAGGTATTCTATACCTATAATCATTCTTTTTTTTCATTTATTTTCTGAGTTTTCGATTCGAAAAAGGAAGAAATGGGCATGGGTTTTATCGTTAAGGCGGTGGAGGCGGTCATCGGAGCACCACACCGTGGCTATCATCGAACTCGGAAGCCAGAGCTGAAGCAGACTGCCGCTAAAAACTCACCACCGGCCAAGGGCTACGACGGCCGATGTAGAGGAGCGCCACAAATTGCTGCCGAAATTCGGAGAACATGGCGGTGTTCGTCATCTCCAGATGAACAATGTAGAGTGTTTAAAGGCTAAGGAGTTTCATTCGGTGGGGAGAAATGAAACAAAAACAAAATTTGTTATAATAATTATATTATATACTCGATCAGTTGGAGCAACCCAGAACCGAACTGACCCAGATCTCGACCCGTGCCCTTCTTTGCTCCGTCTTCTACTTCGGCCCCTTTGTTTGCATTCCTTACACTTTAGTCCTTTTTTGTTTTAATTTCTTTCTTCAGTTTTGATTTCGCTTCAATTTAGTCCTTTTGGTGCTTAATTGGTTTCTTTGATCACAAATTTAAAAAATGTAAAGAATATAATTAAATTAGCCTTTAATAATCTAGTTAGATTTTGCCCACTTCTTAAGATAAATTCTAGGTTAAATAATGTATGTAAGGTTGTATTAATTCATAAATTTTTTTATAATGTTTAGTATACGTACCCTTAAGTATATGTGCCTCTTTTACATAATATGTTTGTAATTTAATTTGGTAATTTCTTTAGGTCACTAAATATAACATTAATTAGAATTCAATTAGTAGAGCCTTATAAGATTAGTCATCTTAATCACTTAATAATTGGCATTGTAGGATTAGAAACAAAATAAATAAGGCAAATAAAATATCATACAAAAAGGTTTTCTTGCACTATGAAAATGAGATATACTTTCAATTAGGGTTAATTTGGTCTTCCCCTAGCCATTGTGGGAACGGTCGAGACTCCTATGCGAAAGTGCATCGTCGAATTTCAAGGATTAATACCTTAATCCCTTTGCGTCTAAATTGATTCAGATTATCTCAGCCGTGAGCGAGTTCGAGCCAATTCTAGAATTTCGTGGATTTTTGTATTAACCTTTGCATGAATGCATTCAGGTTATAAGGAAAATATTAGTGATCAAGTAAGCGCCGTTTTTACGGGCATAGTGGGGGTGCTAATCATTCCCCATACGTAACCGTGCCCTCGAACCCTTAAGATTTCGTAATCTCTTGTTTGTTTTTAGGTTTCTGGTCCTCCTAATATAATAAAAGGGACCGGTGGTGACTCTATTGTTATACCATGTTGCCATGACTTTTTTAAAATTTCCTTTAAATTCTCATGAATTCTCACCTCAAGCTTTCATCTTGCTCACAAGCATCTTACAGGTATATTAACATAGGTTCATGAAAAAATAAAAGATTTCTTGGTACGACTTCCAATTGTAGGGATCCAAAAGTAAATGTTCACACTCGATGGCATTGAAGATAGTTGAGCCCAAGGTCGAATGGGGCATTACCTCACATAAGGGGCACTAGTGTTAGAAGAAAAACTCATGCTTGAAAGATCTCAGAAATGTAAGAGTGGGGCAGTGGTTCCCTCTACGAGCAAGCCATGATAAAATGTCCAACCAAATTGGAAAGGTCAGAAAGAGTTCCTCCCAGAGCCTTTAGTAGTGGGGCATCGTTAGCCATGGAACGACAAGACGAGTTCACATGCAAACAAACAAGATGAAAGCAGCTTGAACAATGCAGAGCTCAGAAGGTTCAAAGTTTAGGGGCATTTGCCCAAATTAAGGATTCCTTAGTCCTTCGAAGAGATTTAAGAGGGGAACAAGCCTTGTTGCAAAGATGCTCATGCAAAGAACTCAAAAAATGTTCACAAGAATCCTTGAAGCATTGCTACCAATCAGAAGCACAAGATTACCTGATTGATTTTGGAGGAACAAACCCCATTTTTCCCCATCCTTGGAAGAAGTACATCATTTTTCGATTTGAAGCCTATCCATTCAGGCTCATATGGTAGCCTTTATTTTTAAAAAAATGGCCTATCCGTTCAGGCCCATGAAGGATGGAAACCTTTTTTTAGCATATGGCTTATCCGTTCAAGCCCATAGAGAATGAAACTTTATCGATTTAGTGCCCGCAGGGGTGAGAGTCACCCTTATCAATTCAGTGCCTGCAGGGGCGAGAGTCACCCTTTCTAGGGCAAAATTACTTGAGCATTAAGGTGGAAATAAGCTTTGCTGCAAAGATTCCCCAGCAAGAAGTTCAAAGGTGGTCATAAGAAGCTTTGAAGAGCTAGAAGACTACCCAACTCATTAGGAGTACAAGATTATTAGATTAAGTGAACAAATATGCAAGGATAAAATATGGATGAAGCATGCGACTTATTTGAAGATTATTCATTGCCGCTTTGGAATGACACACTAGTTATTCGATTTGTTTCTGCCGCTCCAGAGAAATAGGTCATTTGAAGTCATTGCCACTTCAGAATGATACAATAGTTTATTTATGCCGCTTCAGAGAAATCGATCCTTCCATCGATTGAAGTCATTGTCGTTTCGGAATGATACAACAATTTGTTTCTTCCGCTTTGGAGAAACTGATCCTTTCACTGATTGAAGTCATTGCTGCCTCGGAATGATACAATGGTTATTCGATTTGTTTTTGCCGCTCTGGAGAAACAGGTTCTCCCACTGATTGAAGTCATTTGTTTTTGTCGCTCTATAGAAACAAGTCTTTTCACTGATCTATTCGCTGCCGCTTCGGAGGAATAGGTCAATTGAAGAATTGCCTCGTCCTTTGCCGCTTCAGAAAGATGATTTTGCAGTACCTAGTTTGTTTTTGCCACTCTGGAAAAATGAGCTGTGTTCAACCCACTTGCCCAGATAAAATCACTGTCTTTTGTTCTTTGCCCTATTCCTGTTTCATCGAAATGAGCAAAGAGGGGCAGCTGTAGTCACCAATTTTATCCGGCCCTTTTAAATTTTATTCTTATAAATATATTAGAGTCTGTATATAAATTAGAGTCCATTAAAAGAATAAAAAAGAGTCCATGTACATGAATAAAGGCCCAATTGGCCCATTTTTATTTTATTTATATTACTTTTATTAATGTATTTTAGTTTTTCTTGCAGACCACACAAGATCCTAATCAGGTCAGATATGGGAAGATTACAAGAGATCCTGCTCGACATATATGGAAAGTCAAACTATGTGCAAGGATTCCTGACTGCGGACTTATTGCAAATTTTTGATAGGATCCAAGCGTTTTCGGGTCAGGGTGTCTGCTTAAGTATTGACCATATTTCAGTTACCTTTCCAACGTATCTTGAAATGCCTCAATCGGACGTCGGGAACTCAAGATATGCTCGTTTTACTAAAGACGGCGCGTGCAGAAAACTTTATACGGGTTCAATACGGGAATTTGATTTTATTACGTATTTTCAAATATTTTATTGAATATTTGTAATTAAATTCAAGTTTAGACATTTCCCTATTTGTTTTAACTCATTTAGGATCATATTGAATGTAAGAAAAGAGTTTGATACCCAAATAATAACATTATTCCCTTTCCAAGAATGTTGAGCATAAGAAGAGAATATACTTTTAGAGTTTTAGGATTTTTTAGGTTTTTAGGGTTTCTTGAAGCCTGTAAATAGGCTTCACCCATTTTAATTCTCATTCACATCCATAACCACACAACATTCATCCTCTGTAACACATTGAGTTTAAGAGCAATGCAAGTTATAGTGATTCTTGGAGGTATTTTACCCAAACACTACTTCTCTATATTTTTCTTTATTTGTTCCCTTTGTTACTTGGTCTCGAATAAGAATGAGAAAGGGTACGGGTTATCGTTAAGTGGAGCTCGTGAAGGATCCATCAGCACCACCGGTAGAGGAGGGGCAGCAGCGGCGGCCCGCTGCCGACGCACAGTGGTCGGCATCCAACAGTAGCGGTGATGCCGTATGGTTCGCAGTTCGACTCTTACCCCACGTTAACAAGATCGTGCTTTGGTCCAACTGCTTGCAATCTCTTTACTCTAATCTTTTTTTATTTTTAATTTGGTTCTTAAATTCTTATTTCGTGCATTTTAATTCATTGTTTGATTCGTTTATATTTACCGTGTTCCTTAATTTATTCATCTTTATGCACTTTAACTTAATAAATCAAGGTAAATAGGTTTTATTAATAATATGTGCTTTATTTAATGAAAACTTACCAAATAACTTAAAATAAATACTCTTTAGCTTAGTTTCCCTAATCAATAGCTTATATTTCTTTTGTGAATAATTTACCAATAATATAATTTAACACCTAGGCTTAGATTCCTAAAATAATGTAATTTTCAATAATAGATATCTTAAATATTTTCCACCTCACCTTAATTGTAGATAATTAAATAACATCCTTAGGTAAACTTTCTTGAAAAGGTAAATAATCTATTAATTGTAAATAGTAATAAATAAAAATTAACTTGGTAATTCATTTAAAAAAAATAAATAATTCTTTCTCCTTAATTGTAAATAAAACTCTTTTACGTAATTTTTAGAAAAGTAAATATATTTTCTTTAAATGTAAATAATTAAATAAAACCTTTTAGGATTAGTTTTTTTAACTTATGTTTTTAAAAAATATAATAATTAACTTTGATAATTAAACCACCCATAAAAGTCAAAAAGAACATAAGAGATCATTTAAAAATGATCTTTCTTTGCATCATGAAAACGAGGTGTATTTTCAATTAGGGTTAATTCGGTCTTCCCCTAACCGTTGTGGGAACGATCGAGAATCCTATGCGAAAGTACATTATCAAATTTTAATTAATCTCTTTGCGTCTAAATTAATTCAGATTCTCTCAGTTGTGAGCGAGTTCGAGCCAATTCTAGAACTTCGTGGATTTTTGTATTAACCTTTACATGCACGCATCCGGATTATAAGAAAAAGTGATCAAGTAAGCACCGGTCTTCGGGCGTGATGGGGGCGCTAATCATTCCTTACACGTAATCGTGCCTCCGAATTCTATATCTGGTCAATTTTTAGGTTTTCGGTCTGCCTAATATAATAAAAGGGACCGGTGGCGACTCAGTTGTTACATAGAGAGACACTTACTACTACCCAACCTATGTTAGTATGTGGTTTATAGTAAATATAAAAGCTTGGAACGTGGCTTAGGCACACATGGATCAGTCACCGACAAAAGCATGTCTTTCGAGACCAACCCAATCTCCGAGTCTGACATGTATTGTTCACTTCAGTTACCTTACTGGGGTCAGGTTACAACTCGAAAAAGATATTATTTTTGCATTAGAAATTCGGCTCAAAGGTTCATTTTTTACTATTTAAAATTGCATTAACGGGGGCTATGTTCAATTGTTCATGTTTTGACACAAAAACTGAGAAACTCCCCGACCAAAACTTCTGCGGTTGTGCTCCTTTGTTTCTTTCTTTTCAGGTTTGCTGTTGTGGTCTTCAAATTTCTTACAAGAAGCAAAGGAGGTGACAGAACATGGGAAGTACACATAACCGCCGTCAGAATCTGCAGTTTAGTCACAGCAGCAAGGGAAGTATTTTTCTGCCAATGTTGTGTTCTAAAACATCCATTGATAAGGATGTGGTGGTGAGGCTTCCCAGATGGGAACACAAGTCATCCGATGATCCCCTGTCTCCAAAGATCAGTTGCATGGGACAAGTGAAGAGGAACAACAGGATTGTCGGATTCCCTGCACTCGATCTCGCCGCCAAGATCCACGGCTTCAATACTAATAAAAGTAATAACATCAAGTATTTCAAGCTTAAGAGGTGGTTCTCTGGCAACTATAGCAGGAGAAAGGAAGGGTTAGAAAATGGTGGGAAAGAGAATTGTGGTTCAAGTTCGATCAGCGTCGAAAACATGGATCCCCCTTTGCCGGTGATCAAGAGAGTTCCAAAACAAGGTGATAAAGGAGATGGGAACACTCTTTGGCAGAGGAGATCTCGTGGGGTTTCGTTGGAAAGCTTGCAACTTCAACAGATTCAAGTTAAGAGACATCAAGAACCGACAACGGTCTGAGATGAAACAAAGGTAGTACAAGGTTAGATAATGTATATTTGCTCTTTAAATTCCAAATTTTGAAGATTGTAGCTTTCACTTCTGTATTTCGATAAGAGGCGTCGAATTATGGTGATGCCGGTCAAGAACTCAAGATGCATATGAATGAATATTGCAAAATGTCCTCTTTGAAATATTGAAAATATTTGGTTTCCCCTCCCAGGCACGCATCAAATAGTATGCGTTTAAGTGTCAGATCAAGTTTTTGTTTCTGATATATTTCACATACGTGATTACCACCAACCCCTGGTGTATTTGATCGGAATAGGATTAGGATGCCTAACATCAACCCCTTGGATTATTTGGCGGTGGATATTATAGTTTGCTTAAAAACCAGACAAGAAGACCATAAGATTTGATTTTTCACCAAAAATAAGCACTGCTTTCTTTCACATCCATTGTCAAATTGACAGACCAACATTAACAAGACATCAACGGTGGGTTTCAAATGTCAAAGCAAACGAGGGTGGGTGCAAGAAAGTCTCACGGTCAACAATTCTACTCAATCAGTGCTACTTCTAATGTTTTTCTACCTTCCAAACCAAACACTTTGATATTCCATGTGTCCACAGTCGACAGTTGGTAGCACAAAGAAAAAATATGCAGCGCCTTGATATCTTACTATCTACTAATAACAACTGAAAAGGGGGATTCCCACCCAGTCAGCACCGACGTCAAAATAATAACAGAAAGAGACATCTTCCACATTAAATCCTAAACCAAATTCCAATACTTACATTTGCAATCCTCCTATCCCAAATTAAGATATCTTTTGTTGAAAAAAACAAACAAACAAGCAAAACAACCTGACACATAAATTAAGAGCAATCGAGTGTCATTATCTCATGGTTAAAAAAAAAAACATGCACAGGTTAGCTTGTCGGACATGTCTTGAGATGATATGCTACCACGAAGCTATTTGACTTCGGATTTCTACCCTCTATTTTTATACAAACACATGTTACAATTGCCTAGTAAGCAGCAACTAACTAAATAAAAACTCCAAAGCCATGTAGATTTAACTCTGTTCTTTATACGGTGTCCAGATTAACTTGCTAGCATCAACCTCAAGACCACCACGGCCTGCAGCTTTTAGATGACGATCCAACACCTTGGGATCGGCACATATAACATGCTGCCCCTTCCTGTATTGTATCAGTTCTAAACTTTGAAGGGTAGTCAATATATCCTCGGCCTTTATGGCTGTCATGTCACTAAGTTCCTGCAGAGAATGGGTTCATGCAGGAAATAGTCATAACGACTCAGTGACCAACCACTAGCAGGTTTACTAGGCTTTAGTATGGAATTAAAGTTCACTTTGGATAAAGTAGAGGGAATTGCATATATCACAGCTCACTAGACTTTAAATAAAGCTTCAGTAGTGATACCTTGATGGAAATATTTCCTTTATGCTTTTTCAAGATGTCTAAAAGAACCCTTGTCCAGTACCCTCTGTAGCTCAACAGCCCTAGGTCAGAAAGTGGTCTTTCAGGTGTGCCAACTTTACCTTCTTTCTTTGAGAGTTCATATGCTGCTCCATAACCAAGACAAATAAACAATAAAGCTCTAGTTAATAACCGATAGGAAGAAATGCAAAAGGACAATATACAGAAGCATTTATGTCCAATATACATAAATCTGCTAGTATCTAGCTATTTACTTTAAGAAGTTGGAGATTGCGAGGAAAAATCATAAAATAAAATAGCAAGCGCAGATCTTACAAAATGCAATAAGAAACTTTCCATAGCCTTTCCTTTGATATGGAGGAAGGGTGAGGATACATGCCAAATTATAGGATTCCTCTGAATGCTTTTCCTGCATGATTAGATGCAAAATGCTAAGATATATGTTTGTGTTAGGGTAACACGGTCTAAAACACTAGCAATACATATAAAATTAAAAAAGAAGATTCACAACATTTTAAGCAAGCCAGATATAAAAACTAGGGAAAATTTCAACTAACACGCTATGGGTAATGGGTTGAATAAGCAACTGAAAGACCCAAAATACACGGATAGACAATATATTCTACAATTCAAATCTTCTAAATGAAGCTAAAATGTCAAGAAATGATGTATGCCCCCCATGATACTATAGTAAGTAGATTGCAACAACAAAATACTAAAACAGCCACAAACATATAAAGATTTCTTACAACTCCACACCACATCAAATTATAAGCAACAACCACAGAGTAGAAATTACCTTGGAAAAGTATCCAACCATATGGCAACCTCGATCATCACATTCACACAAAACGTAGAATAAAAACAGGTCAACATCATAATAAAGGGTCTTGTGGTCAAGGAACAACTTCGCCAAATAACAAAGATTCTGGCCATAAACTTTGTTCTTTTTACCATCAACCTGTCTCAAAAAAATTTGAACAAAGGAATATGAATGTCAAAAATGGTTAAAGATCTGCTGCGTTCTACAACATTACATTTTTTAGCAGGCAAAAATAGGAAAGGGATAGGGAAAAAGAAAAAAAATGGTGAAAAGTATTTCTGTACTTGTAAGCGAAAGTTGAAAAAAAAGCATACACCACTTTTTTTTTTCAAAGTATCATCTAAGATCTCATGACTATTTGATTTTATAGACAAAGAAAGCTGTGAAAATTGAATTTACAAAAAGCAAAAACAATATGTGGGTTCAAACAAAACCAAAACCATATAGATTTTACTTTACTAGAACGAGTAAATACTTTTCTTTTTTCATTTTTGAGTTAAGGATTTTTAGGAATATACCTCAAACATTGACAGGGTACCACTTCGATATATTTCGTCCCCAGGGGGATGCTTCAAATCACACTTCCTCTACAAGAGTAGCATTAAAACAGAGTTAATATTGACTCTGCCCCATTTGTAACTTGCGGCAATAGGATGAAGGAGAAAAACTCAATGACAACACACACACACACACGTATATATATTTCACTAAAAAGTTACAAAAACCATTTTTCAAGGCAGCAATATCCTATACCCATACCACATTCCATCCTATCACTGGCATAAGAAAGGAAGTAAATGAAACATAATATAAATGAAGGCATAAGATAGGCAATTGCACTACAGGGGAATGCAATTTAAGATATTAACCGAGGACATCGAGAAAAAAAAAAGATTTTTCTTTCCATATATGATATATTGATCTTAAAACAGAAGCCCGTTCTTAACCAATACAGAAGCTAAAGAAAACTGGAGAAACAAAAGAAGAATAACTCCCAGCACCATTAACTAAGTTTTTGCAATTTCCATACGTGAAAAGAAATAATATATATTGATAATCAATCATACATAAGAACCAGTACATCTACATTAATTGTATAGTACTAGAGAATGGATAGAAGGATTACTCGTCTTATATACAAAATTAAGTGAAGCAGCAATGAAAGGAGAAGTATCACTAGTCAAGTCAAGATCATCGACTTCTTCCCACAGCATACATGAAGGGAAGAAATGTCAGGTGTCACTTATCAAATCAAATGTCACTCAGTTACTTTCACCCAAAACATACACAACAAAAATATGTTGTAAACAAAAATTATATTCATGATAAAAAAACGCAAAATCGCATTACAATACTCAAGGCTGCTATAAAGAAACTAGAACATAGAGGACAATTAAAATACTATAAACTAATGCAACCCTAAGTATTGTAAGGGGAAAATTCTATTACTACATTGAGGCGAAGCTCACCATATGCCTTTGAAGTTGCTCTTTGCGTTTCATGAAGTTGAGGCAAAACTCACAAAAGTACAACTTCAATGAATCATTATATTCTGGTGGAAAGGGGGAAAAGTACCATGTCTCAATTTCATATCTTCCAAGTTCTATAGTTGCAATATTTTTCACCTTTGTGAATTCCTCATGTTCACGCAAGCTAGCAGCATCTAGCTCCTTATGTCCCTGCAGACAAGAAAGTAACATACAGTTGCATATAACAGAATTTCACAAAAGCAACAAGTAGAAATTTTGAATTAACCTCGATCTTTACAAATCACCGAGAAAAAGGCGTGAGTTTACTTACAACCTCAACGTGTGTCTCATCAATCTTACGTTTCTGGTGGCGTGTCATTTTTAAGCTTGTAACCTGAGAACCCCATTAGAAATTCTTTGAATAAATACACCCTCAAAACACAAATAGAGAAGATACTTAAAGGTAATTTTCGGCATTGTAAATGAAAGTTTACCTTGTCTTCAACCTTAACATCAACAACTGTTTCCACGGAATCAAGATCAAGTTGTTCAAGCTTCACCCATTCATCTAGCCTCCTATTAACTATCATTTCAATATAATTATCATAACAAAAATAAACATTATCAAATTCCAAAAATTTCAATTCAATTATAAAATAACCTAAAAATGAACTTTAATTAAAAACCCTAGGGAGAGCAGAAATCTCACACTCGGTGTAATGAACGTAATATTCGTAATCATTAGGCTCAGCGAAATGCATCTTGCGGCGTTCGATGACTTTGACAGGATGATACTTGCCGTCCCTCCAGCGGCACAGCACGCGAGTACCCACCTCTAGAGGGAGTATACTCGACCTCCTCTTTTTCGTTGCCTCAGGCTCCGACCTCATCTGCTCCGGCGCTCCGTTAGAGGAGGCCAGAGGATTCTGGTCGTCGCCGGCCGGCTCTACAGCGGCGTGGCACTGCGTTGAACCATTCTCCGTGATCGTCGGCGTGTCTATGGAACCCATGGTGTCGGTTTGAGAGGGTTTCAGCCTTCGAGTGGGCTCAGCAATACAAGAAGGGTTGAAGAAAATATTTTTGGGGCTTCGGCCCACAGAGTTCTTTCTTCAAGTAAACGTCTTTGGGTCCCACAAATTTTCGCAACTCAAAACGGGCCCAAACCTCTACAATATTAATTACCTTTTACCATTAATAAGAATGTTCTTAATAATGATTTTTTCTATATACTTGTAATGAATCACCAGATGGATGGTCTTTATAAATTGTTTGGGATTGAATCTTAAATTTAATGTTAATTAATTTAAATCAATGTTGTTTATCAGTATATCGCATGCTTAGTTGACAATTATTTTCTTTTAAAATTTATGAATCTTTCTATTTTTAGGTTAAATATAATTGTTGGTGTCTAATTTTGATATTTATATGCAGTGCAGTACCCAACTTCGTTTTTTGTGTAATTAAGTACCTTATCTTTTTTTAATGGTGCATTTAAGTAATTTTTTTGCAAATAGGTATCTAAGTTTTTTCTTTGGTTAAATTTTGATTGGCTCATACTTATAATTTTGATGTTGTTTACTTAAAAAGATAACGCGTGTTACATATTCAAAAGTTAGACATTAAAATTCTAAGTATGAGCACATTTTTTAAGTTGTACCTAATTGCACCAAAAACAATTTTTAGGGTATCTAATTGCACCATCAGAAATACATTAGATACCTAATTGCACCAAAAATAATTGGGTACCACAATGCATATAAAATGTCAAATTAGGTATCAAAAATTATATTTACACTTTTTTTATTAAGGTAAATATATATAATGACACTTGAACTAGGTCCACCCTATCCATAAACAACTCTAGTTAAAATGACTATTTTACACATGATGTTAAAAACTAAAAAAATTGATTTAAACTATATTCATATTAGCTAATACTAAATGGAATGTATTTTTTTATTAATAAAAGGATTGTTATTATGCACCTCATTAAAAACCTCTCTAGACTTAAATGAAAGAAAAAAAATATACATAATAGCAATAAAATAAACACCAAAGCAAGTAACAACCATAAACCAAATAAATACCAAAACCTTAACTCGGATCCTCATGGCTCGTATCATCCAACAAAAGGCTAACCACATCTTCCGGCGATGAAAGAAACCGACAAAAATTTGTATCATCATAATTATCGCTCGAAGCCATCCTATCGATAACTCGGTTCCCCTCACAAAACACATGTTCCAAACGGACAACCCACCCCTGTTCATCATTGCCATAATATACGGCACAAGCGTAAAGGGAGACGCCCCACCCTTATACTTCTTAATAGAATCAATAGCCTCTTTAGAATCTGATTCCATAATTAAATGGGAAATACCGAGTGACCATGCTGCTGATAACCCCTCAAACATCCCCTATAAATCTGCTTTAATAACTGAACACATTCCTATATGATAAGAGAAACCAATCAACCAATTACCTGCACCATCGCGTATCACACCACCGCATGATGCTAAACTGGTGGTCCGATACCATGCCCCATCCCCTTTCAATTTACACTAGCCGGATAGGGGCTTACACCAATGAACATCATCCCGCGCAACCTGCCTCCTCACATTAGTCACAACCCCAGCTTGCGCCACGCATTCTTGCTGCATCCGTATGCTCATTACAAAGATCGATTCACGCCCCTCTACAGACTCATTAAACACACGATTATTCCTCTGACACCATAAATTTCAGATCAACGTTCCAAATAACACATCCCAATTATTACTATGTACAGCAAAAACATCCGGAGTAGACAGATTAACATAAACCCACTCCTTAGTATGTAAACCAAAAAACGCATCTATCTTTTCTGGTTTGATCAAAGACGACCACAAGAGAAACGTACCCGAGCAAAATCTTAGAACATGATCAATGTCTTCCTCGGTCGCACCACACACAATGCACCTACTATTTGTGGCCATGTGACGACGCACCCGTTCCCTATTTGTTAACACCCGTCCATGACAAACCAACCAAAGAAACGTTTGAACTCGAGGTAACCCTCGAAACTTAGCAACAATACTCCAAATCGGGTCAGTAGGACCAAGCTGCCTGCCTACCCGAACCCCATACGTTGTACGTACTTGGAATTGCTTATTTGCACTCGGCAACCAACTCAACCCATTAGGGACTGTTGGCAACGAGGGGGCCTTAGCAGCAACCACACGTTGCAATGCCTCAGTGGATACAAGGTGACCAAATTCTTGCCACTTCCAATGACCAATTGCATCCACCATCTTCGCCACCTGCACATGCATATTAGGAGCCATCATTTCGGGCTTAAGATTGGAAACAAGTGGACCAAAATCATGAAGCCACAGGTCCTGCTAAAATCGAATACCCTGTCCATTGCCCAAGTTCCAACCAATATTACCACGAAGATCATCCCATATCAAGCATATCCCACACCACAATCGGGAACTATTAGGCCGCAACACTGGACTGTCTACAATCATATTCATCATGTACTTCTCACGCATCAAACGCACCCACAAATGACCTTGATTAGTGAGTAATTGAAACCTAATCTTCATAACAAATGCTGCGTTTTGGTCATATAAATGTTTAAAACTAATACCCCATTCATCCAAAGGCTTACATAAATCATCCTAGTGGAGAAGATGGATCACACTCTTATCCGATGTATGTCCCCAAATGAAACGAATTCGCTCAATTGCAGTACACACGCCCTTAGGAAGGAATGGTGTTTGCATTATGTAGGATGAAATTGCCGCCAAGACCGCCTTAGCCAACACAATACGAATAGCTAATGAGAGATGTCATGCAGACCAACCCGATAATTTATCTTGAACCTTAATCAAAAGATATTGATAGGTGGCATTCATCACTCGCTGATGCAACGTCGGCACACCCAAATACCTTCCCAAATCCTCCACTTCATTAAAACCAAAAGCTCTACTAATCTGGGTTCGCAACGTTGACTCCACATTTTAAGAAAATGTATAATAGTTTTCAGGATACTGACCTTAAGACTAGGCGCATTACAGAAATCCCCCAAAGTATCTCGAGTCACTCCTAATTGATCCAAGGATGCCTCTACAAACAAAATCATATCATCTGCAAAAAATAAATGCGTGACACCCACTCTATTATGAGATAATTCAAACGGTCTCCACATTTTATTTTGCACCGTCAAGTGAATAGTTCGACTAAGACGCTCCATGCACAACACAAATAAATAAGGCGAAATCGCATCTCCTTGTCTTATTCTACGCGTCGGTGTGAAAGAAATAGTCAACAACCCATTCCAAATAACCTTAGATGAGACAGACGAGATACAAGTCATAATAAGACAACGAAGAGAATTCGGAATACCCACATCTTGCAAAGTGTCATCTATAAAACCCCACTCGAGATGATCATACACCTTTTTCATATTGATCTTGATTGCCATCCACCCTGACCTTCATTTCTTTCGACGCATAGAATGTATAACCTTCTGCATAATAATAATATTATCAGCTATAGATTGGCTCGGAATAAAGCTCGTCTGAGACTCATAAATCCATTCCGGTAAGTATGGCTTGATCCTATTAACCACCAGTTTAGTAACAGCCTTGTACAACATGGAGCACAAACTGATCGGCCTAAACTGGCTCATCAAGGTCGGTCGTGGTAACTTAGGAATAAGCACAACAAGGGTGTGAGCCAAAGCTGCGGGCAACTTACCACTAACAAAGATATCCAAAATAAACTTGTAAACGCTCTCACCAACAAGTTTCCAATTTCGTTGATAGAAAATGCATTAATTCCGTCAGCACCCGATGCCTTTAGCACCCCCGTGCCAAAAAAATACACTCTTAATCTCATCTCGCGTCACTACACGACAAAGATCCTCCCTAACATACTACCGCATGCGAGGGAACATACCCCGAATAGCATACATATCCAGCTCCACGCCACTAGAAGCAAAAAGAGCTGAGAAATAACTCAATGCCATGTCCCGTAAAACTGTCTGATCTGTACACCATACGCCATTATCATCGGGTAACCCCAAAACTGTATTAGCTCTTCTGCATGCCATGGTCGACGCGTGAAAAATCCCTTGATTTTTAAATACTTTTAAACAACTATTTTAATTTGTTTGTACTATTTAATTTGAATATATAAATTATTTTTTAAAATTATAATTAAGTGTAAACCCTTAATTTTTTGAACAATAAACCCTTAAAAAATTAAATTTATGATGTTATGTATTTGAAATATAACATAAAATGAAATAATTTGTTAAGATAATCAATCAGTTGTGGAAGGACAATTGGGGGTGAATTGGCAAATAAAAATTTGAAGGGAAGCAATTAGAAAATAAAAATTAAAGACACAAGGATTTATAGTGGTTCAAGCTTCTAACAAGCTCTACATCCACTACTTTAGCTCCCCACTAAGGATTTCAAACAATTCACTAAGAATTCTTCCCCTTTTCTAGGCTAAGGAGGCAACCGTTACAATTTATCAAAGCTTTCTACCAAAAGCTTGATCCAATTCACTCACTTTTACATGAAGTTTGTTTGCAAACAAAAATATCCTCACAAAGATAGGTGTTTGCCCAATTACAAGTACACTCAACCCAATCTTGAATCAAAAGATTACAATGAAAAGTTCTCAAGAGGGTTACAAAGAAATATGACTCTAATAGGCTCAAAGTAGTTGGATTTTTGCTTAAATGTTTTTGACTTGTTGACTTGTTGTTGAAGCTTTTGAGACTTGATTTTATACCCCTCATTGATTTCTAATTGTTTGGGTGGTTGAGATATTGATTATAGCCATTGGGCTACAAATCTTCCGCAATAAATGCAGTTTGGCAACCTACCGTATCGGTATACGAAGAGCCATATCGATACCTACCATAAAATGAAAGAGCCATTGTACAAAGGGGTATCGATACGCTTAAGGGCATATCGAAACGAGTATAGTGTAAAAACATACCCGTATCAAAACGGTATAACTGTATCGGTACGGTTTTCGCTCACTGGAATCTGAGGTAAAAGTCTAAGAAAAATTGCATCGGTACGCCTAAGGGGCATATCGATACGGGTTAACTAAAATTTAAAGTTTGTTGATTCCAATAACTGACAAGGCAACAGTCATATATTAAATTCAAAGATTTTGAAAATCTTAACGCCTCATATCGGTACAGGTACTTAACCAAAATTCCCAGGTTGAAGGTTCAATTGAAACGATTCTGCAAATAAAATTCCAATAGTCAAAAGTCGTATCGAAACACTCAAGAGTGTATTGATACGTCTGGGCATTTTTGATTATTTGAGTATGAAAATACTTAGAAAAACTTTTAGGGTTTAAGTTTTTGACTTAGAAACATTTTAAGTTCAATTCATTGCCATTTTGTGAGACTTTTTGAATACTTAAAAATTTATCCAATTTACAAAGTGGTCCTTAAACACTTTGTTATATCAAAATCAAATGTAAGTTTTACAATCTCCCCCTTTTTGATATAACAAAACCATAATAAATTTTTAAGTAAGTTAATACTCCCCATTTCTTTAAGGCTAAAATATTTGATTTTGAAAAACTTTAAAATTTTTGTAGCTCTTTTTACTTCTCCCCTTTTTGTTATATCAAAATCAATAGGATATAAAGCAAGATATAAAATTAAAGGTACTCTAAGCATTAAGAAAACAACATAAATAGCATTAAAATTCAAAGTAGCATTAAAATCCAACTTAATTCCTAAAAACATAAACCAAAACAAATAAACCATAGCATAGGAGTTCATCAAACAAAGACATGGGTGCATAAAACATAAAACCTAATATGATATGATATGCCATGAGATGCAAGACGCCTAAGAGTCATCTTCACCGTCTTCTTCTTCATCATCATCTAAGGTGTTGGTTCCAAGAGATTGTCGCCACTCTCCATGAAAAGCTGTGAGAAATATGTCCATAGAAGCTTGGCGATTCTCGATCGAGGCAACTCTTTCCTCCAAGGATTGCATACGAGTGTCAAGAGATGTCATACGAGTATCAAGAGTATTGAACCTCGAGTTCATATTCGTATCCAAAGAGAAAAACTTCCCATCAAGATAGGCCATAAACGCGTCAAGAGAAGGTTGAGCTACTGAAGCTTGAAGAACTTGAGGAGCCGCCACCAGATCAGGTTGAGCACCTTGAGGGAGATCCACAGTATGGATTCATTCTCTATTATAATATGAAAACTTTGTGCGGTGGAGAGAGCGCTTATCAATCGTTTCGGTGAGAGGCTCGGCAACATCATAAGAGAAATCAATCTCGACTTGTGGAATAAAAAACTCAAGGCAGAGCCATAAGTGAAGGATGAAACAAGAGTTGTATGGCGATTTTGCACAAGGAAGATGGTCTCCGCAAGCATAATTTGAGCAAGGTTTGGACTCTTACCCTTACGAAAGCAACGGATCCAAAAGTCATCAACTTGACGGATCGTAGAGAATTTCCCATCGGATGGTCGAAACCACAAAGTGATCATGAGGTGAAGGATGCGATCATGAGCATCAAGTACGGTCACAAAACCACCAAGAACATGTCCCAACGAGTTTTCATCATTAATACCAACATCCTCTAAACCCAAAAATTTTGCTAAAACTGAAGAATCAATTTGAAATTTCTTTCCCATGAGGTAAGATTCAATAGCAACAACACGGGTTTTCTCTTGGTTGTAAATACACCGGGCATTTGCATAAAAAATAAGGACAAGGTTTCAGTATATAATCTCAGGTATATTCAAAAAGGTCGTAAATTTCCATTGATGCATCAACTCAAGGTATTTAAATTTAAAATGTTCGGATGAAAAAAAAAGAATGAAACAATGTGCTCACGACGAATTTTATAACCTTATTATTGTTTAAAGTGAGCCATTGCATTTGGAAATCGAGCTTCATTAAAACAATTTTGAAATATATGTTAGGAAACGCCGGTACACCCCATGGCGTAGTGAAAAAATTATCCAGCGTAATCCACCAGTGATCCATGTATAAGGGACGAATTCGGGGTGATAAATGATGAAAATATTACCTCAAGTAATCTGGAATTCCGCAATGAGTATAGGAGAATCCAAATCAAATCCGAGTCGTCACAGCAGCGTTTCGACCTCTACGCAGTCCACCTAAATAAAATGAACAATTTTTCTCTTTTCTAATCGTTAGAGAGGATTTTCGAAAAAAATCATATGTTTGCTGCTAGACCTTATACCTTTATATAGTATTTAAAAACTTAATTCTAATTAAATTCGAATTCTTTAAATATACAATATATTTAACCAAATATAATTAAATATGTAGAATCTGATTCTACTTTAATTAGGTTTCTTTTAGATATATATATATATATTTAATAGTATTTGATAATTACAATAACTTATCAAATATTAGCATATATATAAAAATGAAATTATCCATAATTACAATAATTATAACAATTTTGGTTTCTCACTAATTACATGTACAACAAGTTTGTATACATGCTATCTAGTTGATATTTGTTCGTTTCAATCATAGGGTGTGACCCTTGTAGCTTCATGTAACGTTAGCTGTAATATCCAAAACAATTATAATGTTACAAGCAATGAGTGGCATCTAGCAATACATCATTGCTACCTAGGTTACATGAAAAGCGTGGTTTGATTTAACCTTTTTTCATGATTAACTTCTTTTATGTATTTCATCCTTTTATCCTCATATCTAGATCGGACACAAGTCATGGATTAGTCACACTTGTATAGTCCATCTAATGTTTCTTGATATCTTGAGTAAACTATTATAAACGAATAACTATGATATCCCATATCAATTTATTCAAGCATGGCCATGCATTTTCTAGTCTCACTCAATCAAGTGGCCTATGATATTACTCCTATTATGTAGGAGGGACAAATCCTATCTTGATCAACCATATTTCGCTACATGGATTGTGACATATCTAATAACAGTCTTTATAGTGTAGTCAGTTACTACACACGTTTGGCCGTATCAAAATATGTCACTCACGATGTTGAAATAATAATGATCTCAAGTCTGAGGATCATACATGTATTTATCACCATGAGCAATGTTGTGACTGTCATATAATAATCCGAGAAACATGCTCATAGCTGGTCAGTCCAGTATGCCGTTCCCTAACACATACTTATGTATTAATTTTGACATCTTCATGTCAATGACAACACTCTGTCATTAATCAACTACATATTAGTCTTAATACATTATTGTTGTCCAAGCCCACAATAATTCTCGACTAAGGACATTCAAGAATAACTATATTATTCTAGGACTTTATTATAATTCAGTTTATTTATAGATACACAGAATAAAACTGAAATAATAATGGCTTCTTATTAATAAACAAGATAAAATAAGTATGTCTTTTACAACCATCTCATAATTGGTCTTTGGGCATACTCCAACAATCTCCTATTGGCACTAAGACCAATTACTCATGTATCTAATACCAAGAGACTTAGTGTGACGCTCATGCTTCTACTGTGTCAGAGGCTTTGTCAGTGGATTGGCGATATTGTCATCTATTAGTACTCTGCATATTTCTACATCCCCTCGATCAATTATTTCACGAATGAGATGGTAACGCCTAAGTATATGTTTGGATCGTTGGTGAGATCTGGGTTCTTTTGCTTGTACGATGGCTCCGTTGTTGTCACAACATAGATCTATAGAATTTGATATGCTAGGAACGACACCTAGTTCAGATATGAACTTTTTGATCCAAACAACCTCTTTTGCAGCATCGCTTACTACAATATACTCGGCTTCTGTCGTAGAATCTGCTACTGTATCTTACTTTGAACTTTTCCAGCTTATAGCACCTCTATTGAGGTAAAATACAAAACCCGATTGCAATCGAGAATCATCCTTATCAGTTTGAAAGCTTGCGTCAATATAACCTTTTGTACGTAGCTCTTCCTCACCTCCATACATAAGGAATGTATCATTAGTTCTTCTTAAGTACTTAAGGGTATTTTTGATTGTAACCCAGTGACCTTTACTGGGATCTACTAGGTACCGACTTGTCATACTCAGTGCATGTAATACATCTGGACGTGTACATGGCACGAAATACATGATAGATCCAATGGTTGAAGTATATGGTATCTTACTCATGCGTTCTCTCTCTTGAGGCATTGAAGGACACATTTCCTTCGAGAGAAAAATGTCATGTCTTATAGGTAAGAATCATTTTTTAGATTCTTCCATACTAGATCTTTTTAGTAATTTACCTATATATGTATTTTGACTTAGTCCTAGGAGTCGTCTTGATCTATCTCTATAGATCTTGACTCTTAATATGTAGGTTGCTTCACCCAAGTCTTTCATAGAAAAACATTTTCCTAACCAAGTCTTTACAGATTGTAAGTAGGTATGCCATTTCCTATTATTAGTATGTCATCCATATACAATACCAAGAATGTGAAAGTGATCCCACTAGCTTTCTTGAAAAAACATGGCTCATCTTCATTTTAATTAAACCAAACTCTTTGATTGCCTCATTAAAACGAAGATTCCAACTTCGAGAAGCTTGCTTCAACCCATAAATGGATCTTTGTAGCTTGTATATTTTTAGGGCACATTTTAGATTAACAAAACCCTCAGGTTGTTTCATGTACACATCCTCATCTAATTTTCCATTAAGGAAAGCAGTTTTGACATCCATTTGCCAGATTTCACAATCATAATATGCCGCTATTGCAAGCAATATCCAAATAGATTTAAACATAACAATAGGGGAAAAAGTTTCATCATAGTCTATACCATGAATTTGACGAAATCCATTAGCGACCAATCGCCCTTTGTATGTTTGTACATTGTCATCCATGTTGGTTTTCTTTCTGAAAACCTATTGGCACCCTATGGGCTTAATCTCTTCGGATGGGTCGACCAAAGTTCATACTTGGTTTTCTGACATGGAATCCATCTCGGATTTCATGGCTTCTAGCCATTTCTCAAAGTCTGGGCTCTCCACTACTTCTTGATAAGTCATAGGCTCATCTTGGTCCATGAGGAGAACATCTCCATGCAATGTGACGAGAAATCCATATCTCTCAGGCACATTGCATTCTCTCATAGATCTCCGTAGTGGTTGTGTTTCAAGAACGGTTGGATGTTCCTCAACTATTTGTGGAACTTGTTGTTGTTCAATCTCTAGTTCAGTGATATGTGGTTGACCTTGAATTTCTTCAAGTTCAATATTTCTCTCACTTCCCTTTCCGAGAATAAATTCTCTCTCGAGGAAAACTCTTGCTCGAGCAACAAACACTTTGTTCTCAAATGGATTGAAGAAATAGTATCATTTAGTTTCTTTAAGATACCCAGAAAATTACATTTATGAGATTTGGGTTCAAGTTTTATAGACATCTGATGTTTAACATAAACTTCGCATCTCTAAATTTTCATAAAAGACATACCAGGACACTTCCTAGTCCATATCTCATATATGGTGTCTTTTGAACCGATGTAGATGGAACACGATTTAGTGTGAAAGCAGCTGTTTCTAGGGCATGTCCCCAAAAAGAAGTTGGAAGATTAGCATGACTCATCATTGATTGAACCATGTCTAACAATGTTCGATTTCTCCTTTCAGAGACTCTATTGTGTTGTGGAGTACCTAGAGGTGTAAGTTGTGAGACAATCCTACATCCTTTAAGAAGTTCATCAAACTCTAGGCTTAAGTATTCTCCTCCTCGATCTGATCGAAGAGCTTTGATACTCTTTCCTAATTGGTTTTATACTTCATTCTTAAAATCCTTGAACTTTTCAAGGGCTTCATATTTATGATGCATTAGGTAAATGTACTCATATCTACTGAAGTCGTTAGTGAAAGTAATGAAGTATTGAAACCCCCTCTTGCTTGCGTATTCATCGGTCCACATACATCACTGTGTATTAGGCCTAATAAATCACTTGCTTGCTCGTTTTTACTGTCAAACGGTGATTTAGTCATTTTTCCCATTAAGCAAGGTTCACATATATCAAATTGTTGGAAAACAAAAGAATCCAAAAATCCATCTTTATGAAGTTTTGATATGTGTTTCTCACTTATAGGAACATATACTTTGTCATTACCTAGTGGACTTGTTTTAGATTTAGATGATTGTTATTTCGTACCTAGTTTGACTAAAAACATTATTTCAATTTCTTGTTTGGACAAGATTGGTTTTGAGAAGAGATGATGATGCACCAAACTTGATGATTTTGCTAGGGTTTGATGAGAAACCAAAAGCCCTAAAAAGATTTGATGGGATTATATAGGAGAAAATCGTATCTAGGGTTTGGAGTGTTTCAATTAAAGTGAACAACCCCCTTTAAAGACTTATTTAAAGACCAGCGGCTATGCGTAACATATGCACATCGAAACCGCGTATCAGTATGGTTTTTAGCCGTATCGACCCTCAACCCTGTACCGATACAGGTCAACCTATATCAAAGCTATCTCATGATGCCCGTATCGATACGCGATGATCTGTATCGATACCCCTATGCCATAAATGTCTTTTTTGGCAACAAGATGCTTAAAAATTGATTTTACTCGAATCGAAATGCATGCAAATGATATGTTAACATTATGTATGAACTAAAACAGATGCATACTCCCCCTAGCAACAAGGATAGATGCACAAAGGAGCAAAAATACATAAGCAAAGAAATTAACCAAATTCAAGAAAGTTTTAAACACCAAAAAGGCTCTAAGGTTCAAGGTAGGCTAGTTAAACCTAACTCTCTCCTAAGAGACCAAAAACTCTCTTTGCCTAAATGTTTGGCGAAGATGTTCGCTAATTGGTTCAAGGTGTCTATGTATTCTAGAACAACATCGTTTTTCAAGACATGATCTCTAATGAAATTATGTCTTGGTTTTAGAATTTTGGATGAGATTCTTAGTGAGACATATGGCACTAGTGTTGTCACACTTAAGAGCGATGGTACCTAAATCAATTCCATAATCTAAAATTTGTTGCTTCATCCAAAGGACTTGAGCACAACAACTTCTGGCTGATATGTATTCCGCTTCGATGGTAGATAATTCTACACTATTTTGTTTCTTGGAAAGCCATGATATGAGCATACTATCTAGGAATTGACAAGTACCAGAGGTACTTTTTCTATCTATCTTACAACCTCCATAATTCGTATATAAATAAGCATGCAAATCAAAGGAGAAATCTCTAGGATACCAAAGGCCTAAACAATGTGTCTTCAAGGTATCTAAAGATTCTCTTAACGGCTATAGGGTGTGATTCTCTAGGACAAGCTTGAAATCTAGCACAAAAGCAAACACTAAACATAATATCCAATCTACTTGCGGTAAGATAAAGCAAAGATCCAATCATAGAGTGATAAAGCTTTAAATCAACACACTTAACTCATTAATCTTTGTCAAACTTTGTAGAAGAGCTCATTGGTGTGGCTTGAGGTTTCATATTCTCCAAGCCAAACTTCTTGAGCATATTCTTGATGTACTTAGCTTGATTGATGAAGTTGTCATCCTTCCTTTCTTTGATTTGGAGTCTCAAAAATAACGAGAGCTCCCCCATCATGCTCATCTCAAACTCACCTTGCATCGACTTAGCAAACTCTTGGCAAAGCAATTCATTAGTAAAACAAAAAATTATATCATCAACATAAATTTGAACTACTAAAATGTCTTTGCCTTTTCTTTTAATGAAGAGTGTAGTGTCCACCTTTCCTTTTTCAAAATCTTTTTCAATTAGAAAACTTGAAAGTTTGTTTCAAACCATATAAAGCTTTTGAAAGTTTAAAAATATAGTTTGGGTATTTTGGATCTTCAAAACCAGGTGGTTGTTCTACATACACTTCTTCATTAATAAAACCATTTAGAAAAGCACTTTTTACATCCATTTGAAAAGGCTTGGATTCATGATAACATGCAAATGCAAGAAGCATCCTAATAGCTTCCATTCTAGCTACAGATGCATATGTTTCATCAGAATCGATTCCTTCTTCTTGAGTGTAACCTTGAGCAACAAGTCTAGCATTGTTTCTCACTATGTTAACACTCTCATCTAGTTTGTTTCTAAAACTCATTTAGTTCCTATGATAGATTTATTACTAATCCTATCAACTAATAGCCATACTTGACTTCTCTCAAATTGATTTAACTCTTCTTGCATAGCCAATATCCAATAATCATCTTTTAATACTTCTTTGACATTTTTAGGCTCTATGCATGAGATAAATGCAACATTACAAGCAATTTTAAGAGATGATCTAGTGGTTACCCCTTTGGATGGATCACCCAAAATCTCACCACCTTTGACATAGTTGAACTCCCTTGGGTAGCTCACTTCCTTTTCCTTTAGAGTTACGTCCTTCAATGCTTCTAGAGGTGGATCTTGTGATTCTTCTTCTTTAGATGGAACTTCATCTACCATTAATTATTTCCCACCATCATTGGCTTCAAAAATTCCTACACCATCATCATCACAAGAATTCTTCCTCGGAAGAAGGTTATCATCGAAAACTATATGTATAGATTCTTCAACTACCAAAGTTCTCTTATTAAATACATGATAAGCTTTAGAGTTTAAGGAATAACCTAAGAAAATAGCTTCATCACTTTTAGCATCAAATTTACCTAAATTATCTTTTTCATTATTTAAAACAAAACATTTACATCCAAAAGGATGAAAATAGCTAATGTTAGACTTTTTAGATTTTAAAATCTCATAAGGAGTTTTCTTTAAAATTGGCCTAATTATTACTCGGTTGACAATATAACAAGTTGTATTAATGGCTTCCGCCTAAAAATAATTTGGCAAATTGTTTTCACAAATCATGGTTATAGCCATTTATTTTAAAGTATGATTCCTCTCAACAACCCCATTTTGTTGGGGAGTGCGAGGAGCAGAAAAATTATGGCTTATACCATTTGAGTTACAAAAATCCTCAAAACCTAAATTTTGAAATTCGATTCCACGGTAACTTCTAATGTGAGAAATAGAATGGCCAACATCATTTTGAGTAGTTTTTGAAAATGTGATGAATTTTCTAAATCCCCATCCTTTGTACTTAAAAATATAACCCAAATAAATCTAGAGTAATCATTAACTAAAACAAATGCATATGATTTTCCACCCAAGCTCATAGTCCTAATAGGGCCAAAGAGATCCATGTGGATCAATTGTAAAATTGTACTTATAGAAACATCATTAATAGGTTTAAAAGAAACTCTTTTGTGTTTGCCTTTTACACAAGCATCACAAATTTTGTCAAAAGAAAACTTTATGTTTGGCAAACCTATTACAAGATCATTTGAAACCAATTTTTCTAAAACACTCATGCTTGCATGCCCTAGTTTTCTATGCCATAACCATGAGTCATGTTCATCTTTTGTAACAAAACATGTTAGAGTATGCCCAAAGACCAATCATGAGATGATTGTAAAAGACATACTTATTTTATCTTGTTTATTAATATAAAGCAATTATTATTATTATTATTTCAGTCTTATTTTGTGTATCTATAAATAAACTGAATTATAATAAAGTCCTTAGAATAATATAGTTATTCTTGAATGTCCTTAGTAGAGAATTATTGTGGGCATGTACAACAATAATGTATTAAGACTAATTGTAGTTGATTGATGACAGAGTGTTGTCATTGACATGGAGATGTCAAAATCAATACATAAGTATGTGTTAGAGAATGACATACTGGACTGACCCGCTATGAGGATGTTTCTTGGATTATTATGTGACAGTCACAACATTGTTCATGGTGATAACTACATGTATGATCCTCAGACTTGAGATCATCATTATTTCAACATCACGAGTGACATATTTTGATACGATCAAACATGTGTCGTAACTGACTACACTATAAAGATTGATATTGGATATGTCATAATCTATGTAGCGGAATATGGTTGATCAAGATAAGATTTGTCCCTCCTACATAATAGGAGTAATATCATAGGCCACTTGATTGAGTGAGACTAGAAAATGCATGGTCACGCTCGAATAAATTGATATGAGATATCATAGTTATTCGTTTATAAGAGTTTACTCAAGATATCAAGAAATATTAGATAGACTATACAAGTGTGACTAATCCATGACTTGTGTCCGATCTAGATATGAGGACAAAAGGATGAAATACATAAAAGAAGTTAATCACGAAAAAAAGGTTAAATCGAACCACGACTTCATGTAACTTAAGTAGCAATGTTGTATTGCTAGATACCACTCTTTGCTTGTAATATTAGAACTGTTCTAGATATTACTACTAACATTACATGAACCTACAAGGGTCACACCCTACGATTAAAACAAACAAATATCGACTAGATAACATGTGTACAAACATGTTATGCACGAAATAAGCAAAACCAAAATTATTATGATTATTGAAATTATAGATAATTTCGTTTATATATATTTTAATACTAGATAATTAATGTAATTATTATATACTATTAAAATATATATATATCCCTAAAGAAACCTGATAGAAGTAGAATCGGATTCTACATATTTAATTATATTTAGATAAATATGATGTATATTTAAAGAATTTTAATTTAATTAGAATTAGAGTTTTAAATGCTATATAAAGGCATGAGGTCTAGCAACCAGGTATATGATTTTCAGAAAACCTCTATAGCAGTTAAAGAAGAGAAAATATTGTTCGTTTTACTTCCGTGGACTACGTAAAGGTCAGAACGCTGTTGTGACAACTTTGATTTGATTTGGATTCTCTTATACTCTCTGCGGATTTCCAGATTTATTGAGGTAACGTTTCATCCTTTATCACCCCGTAATAAGTAGCTAAAATGGTCATTGTTTCTTCTTTAATTATGCCTCTAATGATTCGAATATGATGCTGATCTAGGTTTTATTATGTGTTTTTCGTACAAGTCTTTAATCCTGGAAAACACACTAAAAAGAGGTAGAATTCTGCAAATTTTAGCTGGAGTCAAGACTGGACGCCACGTCAGCAATTCTAGAAGATGACGTCAGCAGCGTTGATAGCTTATCAACCGCAAGCCGATAGCTTATCAATCGGATTTAAAATTTAAACTTGGGATTATCTTTTGTTTAGGATTAAAATTTAAATTTTATTTTGAGATTTATCTTTTATCTTTTTAGGTAATTTTTAGGGTTATTAGAAACTATAAATACCCCTTTGGGGTATGCTATCAATCATCTTTTGTTCTTAGCTTGTTTTTACTTTTAAAACTTATAAAATCTCCTTTGTCTTTTACGTTCTTATTCTTTTAGTTTTTTTTCTTTATTTTAAATTATGCTAAGTATGATTTCTTCCATAATCATGCTTAGCTAAATTTTCTGATTAGCCAAAGGTTTAAAGCAAATTTTCAATTCACCTTGTGAGAATTAAAAGCACTCAACAACTTTTGATGGTCCTTCCAATGCAACCAAGAGTGCTCATTTATCTTTCCACATGCCGCATGCGCGATCGTTTGTCGTCCCTACGCTCGTGGGGATTTCATGCATGTTGAATCGTATGCCATCGCCCTTTTATTTCCCATGCGATAGCCACGCACGATGGTGGTCCTTCCAATTCACGGCCACGTCGGCAAGAGGAACCAACGTCCAAGCTCTACGATATCACTGTTTCAGCCATGGCAGAGCCTTGTTGCCCAAGCTGATTATCTCCCTAGTCTCCTCCTATATACACCCGGTTATCACATGCAAATAAAAACAAAAACAAGAACGATGTTAGTGGTAGAAACGGATTACAAGGAATTAGAGGATAAATAGACATATTCAAAAAATGCACCAAAATGTTAGAGGCAGAAAAGATAGCCAATAGGATGTTTTCTTCAATTTCTTTTTTCTTTTATCCATGTAATATTCAAGGGTATATAACAAAAAGCCCTAGTAACATTGTAATTCATTCGGCAATCTCCAGAGGAATAGAGTAGAAAAAGCAAAGAAAACCCTTAAGTATTTTGAAGGTATATCTCTTCCCCATTTTCATTTTCAAGCATATATATACGCATAGCTCAGGGGGTTTAGTTTTTTACCTTTTTCGATTCACCTTCCTTACGTCGTTGCCCTTCTCCACCGATAACAAGCCTCCTGGCCTGGTGGTGGAGAGGCCACCAAACTCTGGGCCTGATGGTGGCTCTAGTTATATCTTCAGAGAAAAGAATGATGGGGGTTACAAGGAGTTTGAAAAATGGCCAAAAGAGGAGTTAGCCGGCTAAAAAAGAGCTTTTATAGTTGGCCCTGTTTTAAAAAAAAGGGATATTTACAATTTAAATCCTTCTGCCCTTCTCCAATAACGCCTTAAGTTCTTTCGCCTTCCTAAATGACTCGTTTAATCCTTCCGCGTTTGAGAATTACGCCCTTTTAGGGCTTCCACCTTTTGAAATACCTCCTCGGGCCCCTCAAGTTTTCTTTGCTTTTACGATATTGTCCCTTTTTTTAATCAGATCCATTTTCCTTTTAATTTGACCCCCAAAGTTTGTTTATATTTTGATTAGGTCCTTTTTCTAGTGTTATAGTCCCTGGTTTCATGCATCATTCCCAGTTTTTATATATTTGTTTAATGTTGTTGTTCTTGTTTTATTTGGTTAGATCTCTAGATATGCGGTTGATAATGCGATATGTGCTTTTTTGTGTATAATATTTTGTGTATATGTGGATGTTTATTAACACATATAGTTAGGTCTAAATATATATAGTTGTTTTGTATGCTATATATTGTTTTTTGATACAATACATATGTTTTATGTAATTTACCTAATATGTAGTTTTTATAACATATAATTTATAATCTTTTTAAATTTATATATACTTTGTTTTATATAATATATGATATACATATAGCTTTATAGTATATTGTATGGTTTCATAGTATAATATATATATTTCTCCAAAATGTAATATATAGTTTTATGAAGTTTATGAAATATAATTTTGCATAACATATAATATATGTTTGTTATTAAGCTTAGTTTGTAGTTTTGGGCCTTTTGTTTGGGCCTTGTCTTACTTTGGCTTTGGGCTTGGTCTTTTGGGGCCTTAGGTTGTTAAGCTAGCCTTAGATTAGTTTAGGAATTAATTTAGGTCGTGTGCTTGTCTAATAGAGGCGCAATCCTTAAATTAATTAAGTTAATTCTAGGATTAGACTCTTTAGAGCCTTAGTTAGATTTAGGTTCGAATTAACTTAGTGAATTTAAAATTTTCCTTGACTTATTGGGATAAATGTTAAATTCATTAAATTAACCGAATATTTCTTAATCACTTTTGGGATAAAATTAATTGCAAGTTTAGATTGACATTTAATTTTAAACCATGGTTAATTAACTCAATTTGTTTTAAATGGTGTTCTTGGCTTATTGGAACACTAGCTTAAAATCAATTGAATTAATTATCAGGTTCCAAGATAATTCATAATTTGTTAGGGTTTTCTAGTTTTTTTAGGGTTAATTAATTTAGGGTTAATACTAGAATCACCTGATTAGTAACTAGATCACTAATTAAATTTCCATAATTTGGACCTTTTAGGTTAGGGCTTTTAATGGGCCTTTGTGTTTTTAATTTTCAAGCCCTTGTTTGACATTCATTTTATTTGTCATCATATGGCCCATTTAGTTTACATGTTAATCAATTTAAATCATAAAAGGGAGGTATTTATTAATTTCGATATTTGTTTCTAACAATCTGAGCTTAAAGGATGTTAACCAAATATTTGAATTAATCCTTACTGACTCAAGGTAAAATTAAAACTTAGCCAAATCATTACATCATATCTTAATTGCTTGCATCATGCATAAATGTGACGTGCGGGATTTGAACTATAAACTAACACGGCAGTCAGGCTTATATGATTTCGGTTTAGTCTATAGTCCGATGTATCGTCAACCTTATTAATTAAATGTCCAATTAATTTGAACACACCAATTTGATAAAAACCCGTTTAATTAAGGTTAATTTTCAATTAAGGTCACCGAATTAAATTCCCTTCAAATTCTGACAATTTCCTTCGATTAAAAGCAACACATATTTTGGTACCGATTTCCGGGCATGATGGGGTTGCTAATCCTTCCCCACACGTAACCAACTCCCGAACCCTTTCAAATCAAATCTCTGGTTTTGTGGTGTCTGGCCTACCTTATCCAAGTGGCCGGTGGTGACTCCAAGTTTTTATTATTTTCAAAATATTACGATTTTTCAAAAGAAAACCACTTTTTTAACAAATCGTCTTCAAAAAGTGGGATACTTTAATAGAGCTTTCAGAAAAACGTCATCACAGCTTGGCGAATCTGCTGGGGACCGAATTTGTTTTTATAAAGCAAAAGAGAGTTAGGCCAAAAATATTTGTTGCTTTTAGTGATGGAAAATTGTGGGAATTTTAATTGATTTTAATGAGGTTGATCATTTTTTGAAAATATGATTGTAATTGCATGGGCTTTGGTAATTGGTGGTCTTCAAATTAATTCTTCATTTAATTTCTAAGGAATCACCGACATGTGCTGCACCATGTCCATCAAGCTCTATACCCGAACTTTATCCCTTAAGTGGGAGTGAAACGCCTATACCCTCCACAGGTTGGTAATTCACTTCTGGAATCCACACCTTTGACATGTGAGCAGCCCTCCACGTCACTAGATCGTGCTTTCCCTCGAACCAAAACCAATTCGCAAGCTTGTAATGGGCCAAAATTGGGGTTCTCGTTACCTTAGTAGGTAATGGGATAGGCTCAAGTACCTTTAATTAGAACCGAACCCATGTGTGAGAATCTAAGAAGCCCACCCCGTTAGAGCCATGTGAATAACCATAACAAATTAGAAGTCATGTGGTTAAGGTTTTCTTTTATATGCTTGTTTTTCGCTTAATCTGTTTATATTTATCGTTTCTCGTTTTCAAGTTTATTGTTCATTTCATGACTAACCTTTTTCCTTGTTTTCTGTCCTTTTTCTTTACTTTTATCTTGCATATCATGTCATAATCATGAAGAGCGGATTGAGTTGGAAATAGTTTCAAGTTAAAGACTAGATCAATGGGTGACTTGATTCGTAGCAATGATGAAAAGAATTCTGAGGTACAAATATGGTCGGAAGGTGAACAGCTACATGATGGAGATAGCATTTCTACCGGTTTCAAATCAGTAATGGCAGCTCATACGTTCATGAACACCGAGTTCAATGATGTATCCAAATTAAGGCCGGTTTAGGACAGCTGGGATTTCGAAATGAAGGACATTTTCAAGAAAGAGTATGGCGACATCACGTGTTTGTTAAATGTTTCGGTTGACCAATCACTATTGCAAGCTTTGGTGGGGTTTTGGAACTCAGCTTATAGTTGCTTTACAATCGGAAACTTTGATTTGACCCCTACGATCGAAGAATACCAAGACCTTATAAACTGTAAGAAGATCGACAAGAATCGGGTATACTCTAAGCCTAACAAGAACAAAGCTTTTCAAGGTAAGCTTGTTAGAATCTCAGACACATTGTTGTCTTGGGTCGAACAGCAGGTCACCACTTGGAACAGTAAGGAGTATCTCAAGTGGGAGGGAATTCTAGCCTTAGCTTCCGTTCATCCTGTAGGCCGAGTCCAGCGGGACCTCCTTGCTTTATTGATTTATGGGTTGGTACTCTTTCCTCGAGCATTAGGGCTTATTGACCCGCTAATTTTGGATTTATTTGATCATTTGAATGGAAAAACAAACTCGATACCTATGATTTTGGCTGAAACTTTTTGATCTTTGAGGTTCTATCGAGAGCGTGGTGGTGGTCGTTTTCAAGGATGCTCGCAACTCTTGACAGTTTGGTTCTATCGAAGCCGAACTAATTAGGAAGCAACTGGAAGAAGAGCAAAAAAGGTACCTCCAGCTCGAGGAGAAAGCCCACCAAGAAAAGTTCAACTTCGAATTGGAAAAGACACAGTTTGAAGGAGTGATAAAGGGTCTACAAAGAAAAAAGGATGAGTTGGAACTCGAACTCAAGATAGAGAAGAAAGAGATTCAGAAGCTTAAAAGACTAAACAATAGAAAAAGAGTCGTGGAAAGTGGACCAAGCGAGGTGTTAGAGCTCCGACTTAAGGAAGAAAAAGCACGGGCCGAGAACTATAAGAGGATGTATCTGGAGCACAAGGATCGAGTGCTCACTTTAACCCAAGAAATGAAGAATCTACGAACCTCCCATTCAAGACAAATCTTGAAAGAACAACACCAAAATAAAGCCTTGAGAGATCAAGTGAAATGTTTGGAAAAGTCTCTTTTCAAACATAAAGGTTCAACTAGCAAGTTAAAAGCTAGTAACTCGGAGGATCAAGCTTTGGTGACACGTGTCGAGGAGTTGGAAGCCAAGGTTCAACAGCTCAAGGATCATGTAACAAGCATGAGAGAAGCAATTCAAGTAAACCTGATCCCGAGTTTGGAGCAATTACACTTTGCCGCCTATACTTTTTGGAGGGAAGAGCAAGAATTGGCATGGTGGGGGACTCAGATGCAAGAGGTTGCTCAGAAGATACAGTTTCTAGCGGAGAATGCTACCGAGCTTCATGACTATGTCGATGATGAATCCAAAAGATAGAGGATTGTGTGGATTTTGAGAGAGATTATTAACCTCAATACTACTTTGAAGCCATATGTGTAGTTAGCTTTCTCTAGTTATTGTAACAAGACAATGTTCCCATTAATGAAAGTCGTTTACCGGTGATATTTACCGAATTTAGTGTTGCCCTTTGCATTCATGCATAGTACATTTATTTGCATACCTCGTTTAAATTGCTAAAATTAATTAAAAGACTTTTATTTCAGATAGCATTTTAATTTTTAAATTTTAATCATTCCACACCCATACGAAACCCGGTTATAGTCCCGAGAAATGGATAATAGACTAGCTAAGGTAGAGCAAGGGCAAAAAGACCTTGAAACCCGTTTGGACGGGGTTAAATAAGATATTAGGGACCAAATAGCTTAGTCACAAGACGTTGTTATCGCCAAATAATTAGCTTACTAGCAAAGAAGAAGGGCAAAGAAGAAATTTCTATCGACAGCCCGAATTTTGACGAGCAAGATGGTGTTGCGTCTCATGCGAAGGTACAACAAGATATGCCAGAATCCAGAAAAAAAATGTTTACATTAATCTCGCGGGAGTTTCTGCTAATCCTGCTATGGAGGCGTCTGGTAGCCACCATGAAGGAGCTCCGACAAATCAACCCGTTGATTTGGGGCTAGGCTAAGAGAACGAAGTACCAGACTTGAGCATGATGGATGAAGTTGAGAAGAGAATTAGGACCAATATGGAGAAAAAGTATGAGGAACAATTTCGTCTACTCGAGGAAAAGCTAAAAGCCATACAAAGGGCGGATGAACATGAAAATGATGCAAGTGATTTGAGTTTAGTGGCCAACTTGATTCTCCCGCCTAAATTCAAAGTGCCTGACTTCGACAAGTATGACATGACCACTTACCCATCTACCCATATCACCATGTACTGTCGAAAGATGGCTGTTTTCATGAAAGATGAGAAGCTACTTATCCACTGCTTCTAAGAGAGCTTGATTGGCTCTACGACTCGGTGGTATACTATGCTTAGCCGAACTAATATCAAATCATGGATAGACCTTCGGAAGGCCTTCATAGAACACTACAAGCATGTAACGGACATGACCCACAGTCGAATCATGCTAGAAAGGATAGAGCAAAGGTCGAATGAGAATCTACGCCAGTATCAAATCATGGCGTGACGTGGCCGCTCAAATTCAGCCATCGATCCCCGAACATAAAATTATACCGATGTTCGTCAACACTTTAAGGGGGATGCTGTTTGATTGTTTGGTAAACAACACCACCCAAAGCTTTGCCGACATGGTGAGAAACGGGGAATCAACCGAAGTAGCAATAAAGAGTGGAAGGATCGATAGTGGGGAGAACACTAACAAGAATTACAAGAAAAGAGATAATGGGGTAAACACTACAAGTGCCTACGTAACCCCAAAGAGTTTTGCTATTTCACCACCACGAGTCATGGTCGTAGGAGGGCAAAGCTCAAACAAGAAAGAGACTAGAGCCTCGAAGAAGGAAAATAAGAAGATGTCCTTTACTCTTCTCCCAGTATCGTATGCCAAAATATACTCGTAACTGCATGAGGCTGACTTGGTCCGGTCTTATTATGTCATGCCTTTCAAACCACCATTCCCTGTGTGGTACGATGAAAAAACAAACTGTGGTTATCATGGCGGCATCCCAGGACACTCAATTGAGAATTGTATTGTATTCAAGAAGTTCGTGCAAAGCATGATAAATTCCAAGGTGTTGCAGTTAAACGAACCGAGTGTAGCCACTAACCTATTACCAAATAACGGAGGTCGTGGCATAAATGCAATCGAAGAGGAATGCACTAGGAGAGTCAAGAAGAACGTGTCTGAGGTCAAATCCCCTCTGAGGTGGGTATTCCAACAGTTATTTATGACACGCTTAATCGATCGAGGCATGAAAATTGTGCAACAAAGAAGTGGACTGTATTGTGAGTTCCACCAAGAGGAAGGTCATGACATTCAATGTTGCGATGAGTTTAAACAAGTGATTCAGAAAATGATAGACAATAAGGAGATTGAATTCTTCGAGAATGATGAAGAAAGAAAAGAGTCAGATGTATGCACATCATATAGCCCTAAGGTTAGGTATAGGGTAGATAGGCCTTTTGTCATATCGCTCAAGCCAAAGCAAGAAAGCTCGTCCCAGGATGAAAGCTCCAAGGTAACTCCAAAAATACAAATTTTGGCTCCAACCCTTTTTCTATTTAAGGATGCTTGGAAGGTCCCGTGGAGCTACACTGCCCACATCTCTATACCGGAGAAGTTGGAACCACAAGGAGAGGAGAAGCCATCAGGTGAAGAACCCACAAAAAAGGAAGATCCAATGGAGTCAAACGCCAAAAATGTAAATAAAGTGGGACATTTTACACGAAGCGGTATATGTTATTTACTGGAAACAGCAAAGGCGGCGGAGGAGCCGAAAGACAAAGACAAAGCGGTAACCACCGAACCTGAAAAGATTTTTAGAGAGGAAGCACCCCCAAAGATTCATGAGCCGATGACAGAGAGTCAGGCACAAGAATTCTTAAGGTTCCTAAAACACAGTAAATATAGCATCGTTGAGCAACTTAGAAAACAACAAGCACGAATTTCAGTGCTTGAGTTGTTGTTAAGCTCAGAAAAGCATCGCGATGCATTGTTGAAAGTATTGAATCAGACGTTTGTCCCGGACAACATCCATGTAAGAAAGTTAGATAGAATAGTAGGTCATATCGCAGTGGATAACTACATCACTTTTAGTGATGATGAAATTCAAGACGGAGGCATGGGATCAACTAAAGCTTTGAACATCACTACCTACTGTAAGGGGCATGTCTTACTAGGAGTGTTTATCGACAATGGGTCCGCTTTGAATGTATTGTCGATGGCGACTTTGCAAAGGTTGCCAATAGACAGATTACATATGAAGCCGTTTCAGAACTCCGTTAGAGCATTTGACGGGACCAAAGGGGATGTTATCGGGAAGATAGAGCTACCTTTGCTAATCAGGCCTACCGAGTACGTTGTTGAGTTTGTGGTAATAGACATTCAACCCACTTATAATTGTCTACTAGGGAGGCCGTGGATCCACTCGGTCGAAGCTGTGCCTTCATCTTTGCACCAAAAGTTGAAATTTGTTATTGACGGGAAGCTGGTAAGTGTGGGAGCTGAACAAGACATCATTACTTCCGTAACCACCGACGCTCCTTATATCTAAATCGATGAAGATGTTGTTGAATGCTTCTCTAGGGCCTTGGAATTTGTGAATGCTACCTTTGTAGCGGAAGGAAGCAAGACCCCACTCCCTAGACTGTCAAATTGCACCAAGATGACAGTCTGGCAAACTTTGGGATGAGGAGCCAAGAAGGGCAACAGAATCGAAAATAGTTTACAAGGATGCTTGCGCGCTAAGAGTGTCATCGGTAAAAAAGATCGATTTGGGCTCTGCCATAAACCCAATTTTCATCAAAGGAAATTAGAATGGAAGAAAAGAGAAGAACAAATGAATGTCAGATTCAAGGGTGAAGACATCCCATGGGAACCAATGACTTTCCCTCTCTTAAATAATGTTTTTGTGTCTGAGGGATAATCAATGTGGGGGAAAAGATACACGAGGCCAGTCTAGAAAATGCCAAGTTCAGCGAGGAGGAAAGGTTCAATGAGGCGTTAGAGGGAATGGATGTCAATATGATAACCCAAGATGGAAAGAACGACAAGTTCTTAACCAAAATTTGCCCTTGATTCCTGGGGGAAACCCTTAACAATTGGACCACCATGGACTTGCCTGTAGTTTCTAGGTTTAAATCAAAGTAATGTCGGGAACCAACCCTATTCGCTTTTGCCTGCGGACAATAGGGATCTTTTGTAAAAGGCTTCTATGTCAACTTGTTTGTTTTTCAATTCAACAAAAGGATTCTTTCCACCTTTTTTCTCAAATGGCAAACATCATATTTATTGCATACTTTACATTTATATTTATTATTTCATTCATCCATAATAATATTCTTTCCAATACATATTCATTTCAAAATTGTTTTAAGGACCCTATTATTAACTATATGAATGATTCTGAATCTAATCCCGAGATAGATTTTGAGCAATCTTCGTGTTTGGCTGAAATCGAAGAAGGGGATGATGAGATCGAAGTTGAGATCCCAGATGAATTACTCAGGTTAATGGAAAATGAAGATAAACAAATCTTTCCCCGTCAAGAAGAGTTGGAGATTCTCAATTTGGGCACGGAAGATGAGAGAAAAGAAGTGAGGATTGGTACTGCCTTCCCATTTAAGACCCGACGCGAATTGATTGAGTTACTTTTAGAATTCAATGATGTTTTTGCATAGACCTATCAAGACATGCTAGGGTTGGACACATATATCGTAGTGCATAAGCTACCGATCAAGTCAGAATGTAAACCGGTCCAACAAAAACTTAGAAGAATGAGACCCGAAATGTTATTAAAGATCCGAGAAGAAGTAAAGAGATATTACGAGGTCGGCTTCTTAGGAGTCTCTAAATACCCGGAGTGGGTGGCAAACATAGTCCTTGTTCCCAAAAAGGATGGAAAGGTCCGCATGTGTGTAGATTATCGAGACCTCAATAAGGCGAGCCCCAAGGATAACTTTCCTCTACCTCATATTGACACTTTGGTCGATAATACTGCAGGACACTCATGGTTCTCTTTCATAGATGGTTTCTCGGGATACAACCAAATTAAGATGCATCATGACGACATGGAGAAAACTACGTTTGTGACTATGTAGGGAACATTTTGTTATAAGGTGATGCCTTTTGGATTGAAGAATGCCGGAGCAACCTACCAAAGAGCCATGGTAACCCTTTTTCATGACATGATGCACAAGGTGATCGAGGTGTACGTAGATAACATGATCGCCAAATCTCAAACCAAAGAAGGGCATGTTCAGAACTTGAGAAAGCTTTTCCAAAGGTTAAGAAATTATCAGTTAAAACTCAACCCGATAAAATACACCTTCGCCGTCATGTTCAGTAAGCTTTTAGGCTTTGTGGTTAGCTGAAAGAGAATTGAGATTGACCCTGATAAAGTGAAAGCAATTCAAAATCTCTTACCGCCTCAGACCCAAAAAGAAGTTTGAGGTTTCTTGGGAATATTAAATTATATATCTCAGTTTATTTATCAGTTAATCGACAAATGCAATCCCGTCTTCAGATTGCTCCGAAAGAATAATCTGGGGGTGTGGGATGGAGAATGTTAAGAGGCTCTAAACAAGATCAAGAAGTATTTGACTAACGCTCTAATTCTAGTAACGCCGATACCAGGTAGACCGTTGATCTTGTACCTAACAGTCATTAAGAATTCAATGGGTTATGTTTTGGGGCAACACGACGAGTCCGAAAAGAAAGAGAAAGCGATATACTATTTGAGCAAAAAGTTCACCGGTTGTGAGACACGGTACCCATCGATTCAAAAATTATGTTGTGCTCTAGTGTGGGCCACCAAAAGGCTCAGGCAATACATGTTGTATCACACTACGTGGTTGATATCCAAGTTGGATCCTTTAAAGTTCTTAATGGAAGCACCAACATTAAACGGAAGGTTGGCCTGTTGGCAGATGTTGTTGTCTGAATTTGACATATTATATGTGAGTCAGAAGGCAGTAAAAGAAAGTGCTATTGCAGACTTCCTGGCAAGTCGCACTTCAAATGGCTATGAGTCTTTGAACTTCAATTTCCCCGATGAAGACTTAATATGCATAACAGTCGAAGAAAAGACTACTTCAGAGGACGAGTTGTGGAAACTTTATTTCGACGGGGCACCAATGCCTTAGGTCATGGCATTGGGGCCGTGTTAATATCTCCAGAAAATGTTTATTATCCCTTCACCAGTAGATTGGAATTCTTTTGTACAAATAACATAGCCGAGTATGAGGCTTGCGTTATGGGTTTAAATGCAGCCATTTAAAGGAAAATCAAGGTGCTTCAAGTTTTTAGGGATTCATCTTTGGTAATTTACTAGTTGCAAAAGGAATGGGAAACGAGAGACCCAAAATTGGTCAAGTATTACAACTTGATCCAAGAGATAGTCAAAGGCTTCGAAAAAATCAACTTCACCTATCTTCCAAGGGAAGACAACCAAATGGCGGATGCCCTGGAGACATTTGCTGCAATGTTTGAAGCAAATACTAAAGTCGAAATAAAGCCAATCGAAATGCAAATTTTTAAAGTACCAACTCATTGCTATAGTTTGGAAGAGGAGACAGACGGTAACCCATGGTACTATGATATCCTTTAGTACATCAAGTTTCAAACCTACCCTAAAGAGGCCAATGAGAATGACAAAAGAACTATTAGAAGAATAGCAGCAGGATATGTTTTAGACGGGGAGGTTTTATACAAAAAGAGTAAGGACCAAATCCTATTAAGGTGTGTTAATACTCAAGAAGTCAGAAACATATTGGCTGAGGTACACGATGGGCTCTGTGGGACACATGCCAATGGTTTCTCGATGGCTCGAAAAACCATGAGATATGGGTATTTCTGGCCAACCATGGAAGGGGATTGTATCGGCTATGTAAAGAAATGTCATAAGTGTCAGATATATGCCGACAAGATCCTTTCTCCTCTATTACCTCTACACACTATGAACTCGTCATGATCGTTCGTTGTATGAGGGATGGACGTCATTGGTCAAATTTATCCCAAGGTATCCAATGGGCATCGTTTCATTCTGGTTGTCATTGATTACCTTACTAAATGGATAGAAGCAGCCTCATATGCCAGTATTACAAGAGCGAAAGTTTGCAAGTTTTTAAATAAAAAGATAATTTGTCGTTATGGCTTGCCAGAAAAGATTATCACTGATAATGCTTCCAACATAAACAATAAGATGATGGATGAGGTGTGCGAGCAATTCAAAATAACACACCATAATTCCACTACTTATCGTCCCAAGATGAACGAAGTGGTAGAAACGGCAAACAAAAATATCAAAAATATCATAGCAAAGACCATAAACACCTTTAAGGACTGGCATAAAAAGTTGTCATTTGCTCTATTCGCCTACCGAACATCTGTATGTACTTTCACAGGGGCAACCCCATACTCATTGATATATGGTACGGAGGCATTACTACCTATTGAAGTAGAGATTCCATCGCTTCGAATTCTAAATGAGGTAAGGATGGAGGAAGCCGAATGGGTGCAAGCTCGGTTTGACCAGTTGAATCTTATTGAGGAGAAAAGATTGAAAGCTCTTTGCCATGTTCAGATGTACCAAAAAAGGATGATGCGAGCTTACAATAAGAAGGTTCGCCCAAGAGAATTTCGAGAGGGAGATCTAGTGCTTAAAAAAATCTTACCAATACAAAAAGATTCCCACGAGAAATGGATGCCTAATTGGGAAGGACCTTATGTCGTTAAAAGACCTTCTCCGAAGGAGCATTGATCCTAACAGAAATGGACGAAAAGGTGTTGAACAATCCAGTGAATTTAGATTTGGTTAAGAGGTACTCTGCATAAAAAAGCGGAGTGAAAACCCGAAAGGGCGCTTCACAAAATGAACATACTTAAAGTGAAAACCCCAAAAGGGCGCTTTAGGTATCAAAAAAGGGGGAAAAGAAAAAAAATAAAGGGGGGATTTCAAGATGAAAACCAGAAAATGGCGTCTTGAAACCAAATAAGGATTTGAGTTGAAAACCCGAAAAGGACTGCTCAGATGATCGTTATGGATTAGGCATCCGAAAAAAGGAATCCTCTCAAGAATTAAAAATTCCAGTAAAGAATTTCTAGCAAGAGATCTATTTTGGTCAATAAACTTTCTCATCATTCATACAATTAATGATTGGGTGTAATATCATGCTTTATATTTGTTGCGCGTAATAAGTGCTACGCAAATGTGCAAGTATACACGTCGCAAGTTATAGTATAAAAGATATCGTCTCCACAGGGATTGGTGCCACTTCAAGGATCTAGTCTCTTGCACTGTAAAAAGTAAAAAACACAAGTAAATGATTATAGAAGTTTAACTAATGACTAATCTAGAAAGCAATAAAGTAAAAGAAAAGATGGATTCAATTGAGAGAGAGATAGGCCAGGTTATCGTGAGTTGAGGTGTGATAGCCGATTGGATTGTCTTGGTAAAAGAGTGCACGGGCAACTCAGTTGCCGTGGCAACTTGGACAACGGGGTTGCCTTGGCAACTAATCGATGGTTGCCTGGGCAACTAGTTGGGCAACTACTCGGGCGTCTGGGCAGCAATCTTCAAGGTTCGGCAGAGCGTTCTTCAATGGTTTCTTCTTATCCCTAAGTCGAAACTCTAGCTACTTGTGCATGCCTTGATAATACATCCCTGCGTGAATCAAGGGTGAACAACAACCAATCTTGCGCTCCTCTTAGCCGTTGAAATCCTTAACTTATTCCTAAGCCGGATTAATCTTCACCATCATTGGATTGAATAAAGATCATATTCATTCGTTTCTTGAATCTAACTCTCCCGATATTAGATAAATAGATGAAATCACGAGATCCTCTCCCAATTCACTCGCAAACAATAATAAGAACCAAGAATGAATAAACCTTGAAATAGAAAAGTGCAAACTCTTATTACCTAAACAAAAACCAATAGTTTCTCACAACCACAAAACACAATAACCATAGCCAAGTAAATTTAGTTCATGGCTAGGTTCCAAAGAAACACAAGATAAATAATCCCTAGCATGAACCCAATCGAACAAGGAAGAAAAGATGAAGCTTGTCGAAAATCCCTTGCTTCCTCTCTTGGACTTGTCGAAATTTGCCCTAATGCTCTCTCCCAAGTTGTCGAAATCTCCTTGCTATTTATAGGTCTAGGCCAAAGTCCTTCTTTGAGGAGGAGTTTGAGTTGGAATTAAATTATCTTTAAAGAATATAATTCTTTATTATAATTTTATTCCTATTAGAACTTCTCCTATCTTCTTGGAATTTAATTCTTCTTTAATCTCTGCATGGCAATCAAATTCCTTTGGGCTTGGGCCTTGCTCCATGTCATCTTGGGCTTGTAAAGTCATTAATTTCGACATCCCTATTGCATTTTTTCTTTGTCGACAATTTCCATGGCAACTGGCTCGGCGTCTCCTTCATGCATTGCCCTGGCAACTAGCTCGGCATATCTTTCATGCATTGCCCTGGCAACTAGTTCGGCATTGCTTTGGCAAGTGATCCTGCACATACACACACAAAGCACACCAAAGCAGCATCTTTTCCACAAAAACTACCAAGTTATGTAATCAAGCTCAATGATGGAAGGAAACATGGATTAATGCATGAATGGCTAACTATGCAACTAATATGAGCCTAAGTCTAACAATAATATGAGTAAAAAGGGTAAGAAAAATAGTACTTTTGAACACTTATCAATATTCCTTTTCTTCTGTGTTTGCCATGACTTCCAAATTTTCGAAATATTAATAAAGTATTGTTATGTGCCTTCTCATATCGTTTTTTACAAGTATCCTGCAAATAGATTTACGTAGATTTATGAAAAGAAAAAGACTTCTTGGTATTACTATGTTTTAACCTTTTAAATAAAGACGGTGCAAAGAGGTATGTTAAGACCAAACCAAGAGGAGACTCCGATTATTGGGTCGATAAAGGAAAACGAGTTTTGACCACATTAAATTTCAAGCATGTCACATGGACGCAAAAAAGGATTATGGAGATGAAACCATTCCTAGGTGAAAACCCGAAAGGGCACTGAAGAAAAAAGAAAAAGAAAGAAAAAAGAATAAAGAAGAGAAAAAGAGAAAGAAAAAGAAAAATAAAGTGAAAACTTGAAAATGCGTTTTAGAACTAAAAAGAATTCCGAAGATCAAAACGAAGAAAGGGGCATGAATGGTAGAACCCAAGCATGATATAAAACACCGTTTGTTGTGAAGGTCAAGAAAAAGAAGAATGAGGTAAAGGAGAAGTCAAGAAAAATTAACCGGGGGAGCAAAGTCTTTTGAATAGTGATTAGATCCCATTATTCATGCATCATACGTAGACTAGACATCCCTAATATAGGAGCATGCTAACCTATACCATCATAGCATTTTATTTCCTTCTACAGATAGTTAAACGACAAAATAAAGAAACTGGAAAGGATTTCAGAGCGGGGGAGATAGATACTTGAAGCTCAAGGTTTTCAGGCAAAGGATTACAAACTCGCCACATCAGGATTTCGGAGCAAAAGGAGGCAGATACTCGAAGCTCAAAGTTCAGGCGAAAGATTACAAACTCGTCACACCAGGATTCAGAGTAAATGAGGCAGATACTCAAAGCTCAAAGATTTTAAGGGATGGATTTCAAGCTCGCCATATCAGAACTTCCAAACAAAGGAGTCAGATACTCATAGCTCAGGCTTCTTGGAGCAAAAGGGACAGATACCCATAGTTTAATAATTTCTGAGCAAAGGAGGCAGATACTCATGGCTCAGAATCTTCGGGGAAAATGAGGCAGATACTCATAGCTCTAAGATTTAGAAAGAGTGAACAATTCTATATAGGAGGAACTCACAGCTCAAAATCTCTAAACAGGGAAGTAAGACAAAACTAGTGCTTATGGTCTTTGCTTTATCATTGTTCTACAAGAATAAGCAAAGAGGGGCAGCTGTAATCACTAATATTGTCCGGGGGTGACCCATTTTATGTTTTAAATGAAGGGGTTTGCTTACTTTAATTTATATGTGGGTGATCTTATTTAAAACCTAACAATATATATCTAGTATTATTGGTTAAGTATTAGTATATGATTTATATACTTAGTACATATCTTCGTCCTTTTGAAAAACCCCTAAATATTATTAGTATATAATGTCTAGTATATTATATTGTCTTCCTATCGTACTCTTATTATTATTACCATTATATTATCATTATATTTTATCATAATAGATATATGAATAAATGCCCAACTATATAATAAAAGTCCACCTTTTTATTAAAAGTTCAATCCATATATAAAATATACTAGTCTATTAAATAAGAACCCAAACTCATATATACATTAAACCCATTTACAAAAACATATAATACATGCATTAGGCCCATTTTGGGCCCAATTTCAATCCAACAGAAACCCTAATGGCCTTTCATTCTTTGCGCAGCCCGACCCTCACTATCAGATCAATTTTAGATTTAACGGTCCAGATGCAACCAGGAGTACGCGCTGCATGCGTGATCGCTTGGCGTCCATACGCGTATGAGGATTTCACGCGTGCCGAATTGTATGCCATCGCCCTTTCATTTCCCACGCGATAGCCACGCACGACAGTGGTCCTTCTAGTTCACAGCCATGTCGGTAAGAGGAATCAACGGCTAAGCTCCACGATATCATTTTTTTGGCCACGACAGAGCCTTGTTTCTCAAGCTGATTATCTCCCCGGTCCCCTCCTCCACACAGCCAGTTATCACATACAAATAAAAACAATAACAAGGACGATGTTAGTGGCAGAAATGGATTACAGGGAATTAGGGGACAAACCGACATATTCAAAAAGCGCACCAAAATGTCAGAGGCAGAAAAGATAGCCAATATGATGTTTTCTTCAATTTCTTTTTTCTTTTATCCATGTAATATTCAAGGTTATATAACAAAAAGGCCTAGTAACATTATAATTCATTCGGCAATCTCCAGAGGAATAGAGCAGAAAAAGTAAAGAAAACCCTCAAGTATTTTTGAGGTATATCTCTTCCCAATTTTCATTTTCAAGCATGTATATACGCATATATTAGGGGTTTTAGTTTTTTTACCTTTGTCGACTCAACTTCCTTACGTCGTTGCCCTTCTCCGCTAATAACAAGCCTCTTGGCCTTCCATTCGGTCGTGTACGGTGAGTCAGAGAGAAGGGAGACCAGAATGGGTCGGTTTCAGCTCTGGTTTTCAAAAAATGGAACCTTTTGTTTTTTCTTTTGCTCATCGGTCGTCGCTGAACGGTGGCCGATACAGTGGAAGGGCTACCAAACTCTGGGCCTGGTGGTGGCTCTAGTTATATCTTCAGAGAAAAGAATGAAGGGGGTTACAAGGAGTTTGAAAAATGGCCAAAAGAGGAGTTATCCGGCTAAAAAGAGCTTTTATAGTCGGCCCCATTTTAAAAAAAGGGATATTTACAATTTAAATCCTTTTGGCCTTCTCCAATCACGTTTTAAGTCCTTTTGCCTTCCTAAATGACTCGTTTAATCCCTCCGCGTTTGAGAATTACGCCCTTGCAGGGCTTCTGCCTTTTGAAATACCACCCTGAGCCCTTCAAGTTTTCTTTGCTTTTACGATATCGTCCCTTATTTTAATCAGATCTGTTTTCCTTTTAATTTGACCCCGAAGTTTGTTTTTATTTTGATTGGGTCCTTTTTCCAGTGTTATAGTCCCTGGTTTCATGCATCATTCCCAGTTTTTATATATTTGTTTAATGTTGTTGTTTTTGTTTTATTTGGTTAGATCTCTAGATATGCGGCTGATAATGCGATATGTGCTTTTTTGTGTATAATATTTTGTATATATGTGGATGTTTATTAACACATATAGTTAGGTCTAAATATATATAGTTTTTTTGTATGCTATATACTATTTTTTTGATACAATACATATGTTTTATGTAATATACCTAATACGTAGTTTTTATAACATATAATTTATAATCTTTTTAAATTTATATATATTTTGTTTTATATAATATATGATATACATATAGCTTTATAATATAATGTATGGTTTCATAGTATTATATATATATATATATATTTCTCCAAAATGTAATATATAGTTTTATGAAGTTTATGAAATATAATTTTGCACAACATATAATATATGTGCGTTTTTAAGCTTAGTTTGTAGTTTTGGGCCTTGTCTTACTTTGGCTTTGGGCTTGGTCTTTTGGGGCCTTAGGTTGTTAAGCTAGCCTTATATTAGTTTAGGCATTAATTTAATTAATTTATATCGTGTGCTTGTCTAATAGGGGCATAATCCTTAAATTAATTAAGTTAATTCTAGGATTAGACTCTTTAGAGCCTTAGTTAGATTTAGGTTCGAATTAACTTTGTGAATTTAAATTTGTCCTTGACTTATTGGAATAAATGTTAAATTCATTAAATTAACTGAATATTTCTTAATCACTTTTGGGATAAAATTAATTGCAAGTTTAGATTGACATTTAATTTTAAACCATGGTTAATTAACTCAATTTGTTTTAAATAGTGTTCTTGGCTTATTGGAACATTAGCTTAAAATCGATTGAATTAATTATCAAGTTCCAAGATAATTTATAATTTGTTAGGGTTTTCTAGTTTTTTTAGGGTTAATTAATTTAGGGTTAATACTAGAATCACCTAATTAGTAACTAGATCACTAATTAAATTTCCATAATTTGGGCCTTTTAGGTTAGGGCTTTTAATGGGCCTTTGCGTGTTTAATTTTCAAGCCCTTGTTTGACATTCATTTTATTTGCCATCATATGGCCCATTTAGTTTACATGTTAATCAATTTAAATCATAAAAGGGAAGTATTTATTAATTTCGATATTTTTGTCGTAACAATCTGAGCTTAAAGGATGTTGACCAAATATTTGAATTAATCCTTACCGACTCAAGGTAAAGTTAAAACTTAGCCAAATCATTACATCATATTTTAATTGCTTGCATCATACATAAAGGTGACGTATGGGATTCGAACCATAAACTAACACGATAGTCAGGCTTATATGGTGTCGATTTAGTATATGGTTCGATGTATCGTCAACCTTATTAACTAAATGTCCAATTAATTTGAACCCGTCAATTTGATAAAACCCGTTCAATTAAGGTTGATTTTCAATTAAGGTCACCAAATTAAATTCCCTTCAAATTCCGACAATTTCCTTCGATTAAAAGCAACACATATTTTGGTACCCATTTTCGGGCATGATGGGGGGTGCTAATCCTTCCCCACACATAACCAACTCCAGAACCCTTTTAAAACAAATCTTTAGTTTTGTGGTGTCTGGCCTACCTTATCCAAGTGGCCGGTGGCAACTCTAAGTTTTTATTGTTTTCAAAAGATTACGATTTTTCAAAAGAGAATCACTTTTTTAACAAATCTTCTTCAAAAAGTGGGATACTTTAGGAGAGCTTTCGGAAAAAACATCATCACAATATTTGATCCAAATATTTTAAAAAAACTAAAAAGTTATATATATAAAAAATAATTTAATTAATATTTTACTTTAAATAACTTATAATTATATGTTTAGTCCTTGAGATTTTTAATCTTTATTAAATAATTTAATGGTGCTCAGCGGTGCTTGTCGAGCGTTGTAGAATTTTCTCATATATACATGATAGAAAATGAAATAATTGTATATCTAATAGTTATAAAAATACGTATACTTTCAGTTTCCACCGCCAGTGTATAGGATAATATATATATATATATATATATATATATATATATATATATATATATATATGAGATAGGATCCTCTTACACTATGTAAATCTTGAAAGTTTTACACCTTTTTTGGACCGTTGTATGAAGGTAAATGGATGAATAAGATTAACAATAGAAAATGTGAAGATTATCACTTGCAAAAAAAGATAAGGAAATAATCTTAGCCATTTATTACCATCATCCAATGGTAAAAAAAGGCAGTAAAAGTAATTGACTTTTACATAATGTAAGTGGATCCTAACCCTATATATATAATTTCATGTAATTGAAATAATTTTATATCCGATAAACATGTTACACATTTTTTAGGATCGTCTGATAAATGAAACGGATGGCCGAGATTAATGGTAGAATATGTGAAGATTATCACTTGGGAAAAAAGTAAGGATTTAATCTCAATCATCCATTTCCTTCATTTAACGATCCAAAAAACGTATAAATCTTAAAAAAAATTACACCGTGTAAGTGATCCTAACCAATATATACCTTGGATGAAGGTAAATGGATGAATGAAATTAACAGTAAAAAATGTGAAGATTGTCACTTGAAAGAAATAAGGAAATAATATTAGTCATTTATTACTATCTTCCAACAGTTCAAAAAATGTGTAAAAGTAATTGAGTTTTATACAGTGTAAGTGGATCCTACCCTATATGGGATAAAATCCTCTTACACTATGTAAGTTTTAAATTTACCATGTAAACTTTTACACAGTGTAAGTGGATTATAACTATATATATATAAAGGCAATTACTTGATGCACCGTTAGTGATTTTTTTCGCAAATGACTTCTAAAACTGTCACATACTCGGCCTAAATCATAATCCCTAAACTCTAAACATTACTATAAAATTATGCTTTCAAACCTTAAAATCTAACTACAAACACTAAAACTTTAATATCTAAACCTTAAAAACTAGGCTCTTGTAAAAAAAATAAGTTTTCACTGTTGGTGCATACAATATTTTCCATAAGAAGCCCTTCAAATTTTAAGGTCGAAATCATGACTACCGGAAAGAGTTTGTTACAAACTATACTCATTAATTTTAGGGTAAACTACAACAGTAACCACCGAACTAATTGGGGTACCTATTTTGACCACCGAACTATCATACTCGTCAATCAAACCACTAAACTTATTAAATTGACCTATTTTGACCACCGCCGTTAAAAAACTAACGGATGGGAGACGTGAAAGTTAACGAAAATTTGTAAAATTACACATTTAGTCCATGTTATTTACCTATTATATCAATTTGGTCCTAATTTTAATTTAATTAAATAAAATTAACCAACCAACCATATGACGACATGTATCCCATCTATTTTTAAGTTTTAGTTTATTTAATTTAATAAATTTAATCAACCAACCATATGGTAACATGTGTCACCATCTGATTGGCCATTAAAGAATGAGAAGAAATAAAATGGCAGAGAGATGCTTCTATGGGGATTTGATCTCGCACCAAGCAATACTCCAGCCACTGAGTCAAGTTCACTAATCTAATATAGGATACTAACATATTTTATTAAACAATTACTTTGTTGGTGAAAACTAAAGGGAATTTAAAGAAGAAAGAAAGAGTGGTAACAAAGGGGTTTGAACCTAGGAACAAGGCAAGTTATTCCCATGCCTTTACCATTGTACCAAGCTACTCTCAATGATATATACTGCATACTTTTATATACATATCTTATAATGCAGTCAGGAAAAAAAAGTAAAAATGGTTGAAAGGGGACTCGAACCTAGAGCACTTGGGATGTATATAATCACACAAACATTCAATTTAATTTAAACCTAAAAATTATTAAATATTCGATTTAAAAAAATATTCGATTTAAAATATTCGAATATTTTTTCATATTTAAATTAGATCGAATATTTATTAAAATGTTAAATATTCGATTTAAAAAATATTTGATTTAAAAGAAAAGAAAATTGATTAAAAATATTAAATCAAATTTTTGAATATTTTTTTCATGTTTAAATTAAATCAAATATTTTTTAAAATCAAATATTTAATAATTTTTATATTTAAATTAAATCGAATGTTTGTGTGATTATATACATCTCAAGTGATCTAGATTCGAGTCCCCTTTCAACCATTTTTACTTTTTTTTCCTAACTGCATTATAAGATATGTATATAAAAGTGTGCAATATATATCATTAAGAATAACTTGGTGCAGTGGTAAAGGTATGGAAATAACTTGCCTTGTTCCCAGGTTTGAACCCTTCGTTAGTTTTTTTAACCGCATTGGTCAAAATAGATCAATTTAATAAGTTTGGTGGTCTGATTGACAAATTCGATAGTTCGGTGATCTCTGTTGTAGTTTACCGTTAGTTTTAAATTGCTCAAAACTTGATGTTATGACCGTATTAAATTAAAGCTTTTGATATTGACATGGCAGTTAATAAGAACTAAATAAATTTTTATCATTAAGATTTATTTTGGTTTTCAATAAAATCTAGTAGGATCCGAAAAGGTAATATTTTATTAATTTATGGTATTTAATTTAATTAATAATCATCTAAAAGGTTTAAAGTTTAGTGATAAAAATTTAGGGGTCAAGGTTTAGAGACTTGGGCTCTATGATTTATAATTTTATGGTTTTAAAGTTAATGGTTTAATTATATTAAACACTCTGAATAAATGGAATATAACTTTTTAAAAATATAATTAATTATATTTTATTAGATTACATAGAAAAGTAAAAAAAAATATTAATGATAGGAGTTTATCTTATTCTTATTAATAGCTCTAAGAACTATCAATAGCAAAACCCTTAAACTAAAGGATGAGTTTAAAACTGGCGACACACACTTTATTACGTGGAAAACAAAGATTGGAAATGTAGTGATTTCATCAAAGATTGGGTTGAGATTGGGATAGGGTGATTTCATTAATAATATTTTTTTTTTGCTTCTCTTGATTTGTGGGTTAAAGTTTTTTGGGTATTTTTATTTTAATGATTTCGTTCATTAATATATTAGAATAAATATATGAGGTATGAGGAAGAAGAAGATGATTTGTAAATTTTAATTTATAAAAAAATATTATATGGAAAATAAAGATAATGTGTGTTTATTTAATTGTGTAGGATCATAGATGAGATTGTGAGAATGATTTATGAAATAATTTCTTCTAATTTTATTTTGAAATATGATTAATTGCATATCGAGCCTTTGAGATTTTTAATAATTATTTAAAAGTCATTAGAAATTAATGATGTTTAGCGTGTATTGGGTTAGTGACGTTCAACAGTGTACGTTACCCGTTCAACAATTTTCTTAAATTAAATCGAAAAAATCGTCCACGATTGGATTTTATAATATTTGAATTTATATGAGTCAGATTGAAATCTAAAGTTAAATGGTGACAGCACAAAATCTCAAACAACCAATGAATGTAATGATAATTAATTGAAATGAGCATATGAATTTAAGTGACTATTGTAATTACTGAGTTCGACTCTGTTTCAATTTGTTTCCTTGGAGAGATAGGCGGGAATTAGGGAAGTTTTAATTGATAATAATGATTTTAAGTTTCTTACTATATTTACTTTTAACGAAGGGGTCCACAAGTGTTTAATTTACACTATATAAAGCCGGCAGTGTGCACAAGGAGATGTGCACCAGTAGTTGACGTCTCAAGAAGAAAAAGGCTAGAAAATCTATTCAAACTCTGCAGCTTTTGAATCTATAAACCAAGATGAGTCCAAGATTTTTTGGGTTGTTGGTCTCAGCAATGGTGTTTTTGACTCAGTTCCTTTCCGTAACTGGTAAAATAGAACTTTTATTAACAATCTTCAATCCATTTTGTCTCTACTTTGCTCTTTGCTTTTAATGTTATTTACCGAACTACCATTTATGTTGCAGGGGCCAGCAATATCGGCGTTTGCTATGGTTTGAACGGCGACAATCTTCCATCTCCGACGGATGTAATTAACCTTTACAAATCTAGTCAAATAGGAAGCCTCAGGTTGTATCAGCCTTACCCCGAAGTGCTCGAAGCATTACGGGGGTCGGGGCTATCCGTTGCCATTGGACCGTTGAATAATGACATTCCAAACCTCGCGGCCGATCAAAATGCGGCCAATGCCTGGGTTAATACGAACATCGTCCCTTACAAGGACGATGTTAATTTCAAATGGATCACTATCGGCAACGAAGTTATTCCGGGACCACTAGGCTCTTCTGTTCCTGGTGCCATGAACAACATCTTGAATGCTATTGCCACGGCCGGGCTACAAATTACGGTCACGACTGTGCTCTCGGGGAGTGCTTTAGGTGCCTCGTATCCACCTTCAGCAGGAGTTTTCTCAAGTGATGTGGCGCCGATTATGACCAGTGTCGCGACCATTTTGGCTCAACAGGGTGCACCCCTCATGGTCAATTTGTATCCTTACTTTGCCTACGCCTCAGACCCCACTCATATTTCAGCCGACTATGCCTTGTTCACATCATCAACACCAGTGGTGGTCGATGCAGGCTTAGACTATTACAACCTCTTTGACGCCATGGTCGATGCTTTCAACTCTGCCCTGGAAAAGATCAAATTCGGCAACATAAACATCGCCGTAGCAGAAACCGGATGGCCGACGGTAGGCAACGAGCCTTACACAAGTGTCCCAAATGCCCAAACTTATAACAAGAACTTGATGAGTCATGTGACGCAAAGCGGGACTCCGAAAAGGCCTCAATATATAATGACAGTGTTTTACTTCGAGATGTTCAACGAAGACTTGAAGCCAGGTGCAGTTGAGCAGAATTTCGGATTCTTCTACCCCAGTATGCAACCTGTTTATCCATTTTGGTGATTTTGAAAGATTGTTGTTGGCTCTTCAATCCACTGTAAAAATATAAAGAGATTTTAATAATAATAAAAATGAATTGGTTTAATAGTATTGTCTTTATAAATTCATATAAAGTATTGAATCCATAGAACTATCATTTCTCAATCTTATTGATTCAAGCAACCGGTGCTATTCGATTTTAACAATTCATGTTTTGGTCGGAGGATCGAAGGAGAATTTAAAGATTTAAGACTTAAACCAGTAATTTAATATAACAGTTAAAAACGACTTATACTAACGAAATTATTTTATGTTTTAGCCGGTTCCGTGTAAAACTGTATGTATTGCTGGTATTCTGTTTGGCGTGAAGATTTAAGTGGAACTGAATTGAAGTAAAAAGCTTAAAAGAAATAAACAAAATTTCAAGTTTTATTAAATACCCCATTCAAGGGACGGGATTTTTGTCTTAAAAGAGTCTTATGCAATCAACTCATAGATAAAATATTATTAATTATTTGTTAGTGATTTTTACGTGTGGGGCTTCAGAATTACTTTGTGCTTTAAACATAGTGGCATTCATGAAATTTGAGTTCACAATGAAAGGTTAAAAATTTAAAAAATCAGTAGAAACAACTGGGAAGACAAAAAAATTGAGAAGGAGATAATTTTACACTTCCTTAAGACTTATATCCCAAAGTCTTAAGAATTCTTCACAAATGGAACTACAAATAAAGCAAATTGAAAAATTCTCTTAAAGATAAAATGTTTGCACAATTCTAAGTTCACTCAACCCCAAAACTTGAATAAAAAGATTACAAATAATCCCTCTCAAGTGGGTTACAAGATTTTAGCTCTAAAATGCACAAAGATTGTTGGATGTGTGCTTGAATGCTTTAGACTTGATGATTAGTTGTTGCTGAAGCTTTGGAGACTTGTTTATAAACCCCTCATTGATTTCTAGCCATTTGGCTAGTTGAAATATTGAATAAAGTCGTTGGCATGTATTTTTCCTGCAATAAATATTGTTTGTTGGCCAGACGTATCGGTACTCGAGCAAGCGTATCGGTACCTGCCATAAGAAGAAAGAGTCGTTGTACAGTATTCGCTCATTTTTGTTCGGTCTGTTGTCACTGAATTTTCACCTAATTCATTTTATTGTTGTATTATACTATGTCATTCGGTTTAGTAGTTTCGTAGTAGTGTTACTACATTGTTAGTGTTGACGTTGTGTCATAGTTAGTTTGCATAATTTTAAAACCCAAAAATATAAACGGCCCATTTGCATTTCATTTTATAGAAGCCCATACAAATCCATTATATTCTTTGTTGATTAAATAAATAAAGGGGTCATCACGTAGAATTAGGGTCTAACAAAATAAGTTACAAATCCACCTATTTTATTAAAGGCTTGTTTCGTTCCATTATAAAAATAATAAATAAATTTAACTTAGAGTCCATTTAAATAAACAGATAGCCCATTACAAAAAGTTAAGCAAAAATTCCATTAAATTGTTTGTTACACAAGGGCTTGTTCGGCCCAGTTACAATTGAATTAAACCCTAATGGCCCTTATCCTCTTGTCTCTTGCGCAGCTGAAAGAGGACCGTTGGATCAAGAAGCCGATCCAACGGCATGGATCACGCCAGCTGGAGAAGATCAGGCGCCGCATCCCCATCATCGTTGGATCCAGGAGCAATCGAACGGCCCAGATTGATCAGCAGCAGAGCACGCGGATTGCTACTTGCGCATGGAAGTCACGCGCTCGTCTTTCCAGTTGCCATCAAGCGTTTTGCCTCCTCTGATGCTTCACTCGCTCCGATTTGCTCTCGCCGGCGAAGTCAAAGCTCATTCCCGGGCAACAAAACATGCAAAAGAAGAAAAAAGGATTAAATCCCAAAACTGAAGCAAAATCCAGAAGATATAATCCCTAAATTTAAGCTATGGCGAGAATCAAGATGAAATTGAAACCGAGACAGAAGCAATTCGAAAAGGATCAAGGGATTTGAGCTTAGAATTCAAGCATTTTTGTACCTATAAATAGCATTGTAAATTTCATGTAAAAAGACACCAGATTCATACGAAACATACACGATTCATACACAATACAAAAATAGCATTCGAATTTCCAGTGTAAGGAGGCAAGCATTTGTAATCTAGAGTTTCAAGGAATAAAGCAAGCTCAATTTCTTGTAATTTCTTTCTTCTATATTCATAATTTTTTTAAAAGAAAGGGATAAGCATTTTTACATCTGTTTTGAAAGTGCGGCCATGGATTTGGTTTCGTAAGAAATCCGGTGATAAAAAGCGATTTGGAGCCCTTTGGATTTTGGAAAAAAGAAGAAATTTATGGAAATTTTTCCGCCGGCAACGACGGCCAGCGCCGATGGAAGGCAGCCAACACGACGAATGTTCATCGTGTTCTTCAAACCCATGAATAACACGAAGAACACTTCAGAGAATTTGAGAAATAAGTGTTTGATCGATTTTGGGGGAAAGATAAAAATGTTATTTTGTTTATGATAATGGCCTTAAATAGTGACACGTGACCTGACCCATACCCGGCTTACAACTTGCGCCCTTCTTTTCCGAACCTTGTATCGTGGCACCCTGGTTTTCAATTCTTCTAATTTAGTCATTTTTCTCTCAAATTGAGCACCAGATTTTTAGTTAGCTTTCGAATCAGCCTTCATATTTCAAATTCCTTTCAATTCGGTCCTAAACCAAAATTAACTTTTTAAAAAAATAATTATCCATTTCTTTATTTAAAATTTAGTTCTTTAAGTTATTTAATTAAAGCAATTTATTTACTTTTTTATTTTCTTTATATAAATATGTGTGTGTTTAAAACCTTAGGAATAAGTTCTTTTAAAACTTAGTATAGAGACATGTGTGCAGTAAAATTTTCTTCATAACTTTAATAAAACACACTTAATTGTATTATAACTTTAATTTTTAAAATGAATGTAGACAATTCTAGGGTTTGATCACTAACTAGGTTCTAATTAAAAATTGCAACACATATAATCTTTTTGTTGTTGTTTTAAAAGTAAAAACTAATTAATGTGGTGTCTTACCAAATGGAAATGGCTGGTTAGCACCAGGTGTGTTGGCGGTGATTGGAGTTCATTTTTCGGGTGGTAAGACCGTTAAAATAGATTTGTATTCATTAAACGGACGAGTAAGTTGAAACTCTTGTGAACTTGCAAATTCCAATTTTCAAAATGCTTTTTTAAAATAATTAGGTACCAATTTTTGGGCGTTGTGGGGGTGCTAACCCCTCCCCTCACGTAACCGACCTCCAAACATGTTTTCTCTTGTTTTCGTAGATAAAAAATGTTATTTTGATAAATAAAATATTTTATTAAAATAACCCTTATTTTAAAAGTGATCAATCACATTTTTTTTAAAAAAGATTGGTGGCGTCTCCGTGTTTTCTTAAGTTTTCCAAATAACGTCGAAGCTCCCGTAAAAATGAGGTTGCGACAGCTTGGCGACTCCGCTGGGGAGTTTTTATTTTTTTAAAAAAATAAAAGAGGGTCAGGCCACAAATGGTTTTCAAAAAGAATGTTTTTTTAAAAAAAGGAATTTGCAAGTTCACAAATCTTTCAATCTATTCGTCCGTTTAATGAATATAATTCTATTTTACACATTCCAAAATTTGTTCAAAAGCTCTATTCCCGAGCTTGTCTTGTTCATTTAAGTGAGGGAAAATGCTTTGCTCATGCAAGAATACTGATTCTCCGTATGATCCTAGCAAGTACTTTCGGGTCTCATATGCCTCATGTCTTTGTAAGGATACCGATCCTTCGAGAAGACATAGGAAGTGAGTCCTCCTGAGTTGAACTTGGTTCATTTGAAGCCTATAATAGGTGAGAACCAGGGGCCTTGCTACCCTTAGTAGGGGATAGCAAAGACAATAGAGCCATGCAGAAAACCTAGGGTTTTGAGTCTGGTCAAAATTGTTGCGGATAATCCGTGGAGACATGTCCTGGAGTGTTGGAATGTGCTACCCAGAATTATTTGTGAAATTACTTTGGTCTCTTTGTGTTTTCTTAATTCTGATATTTTTCCTTTTTGTCTTGTTGTTTTGCATATTATTTCATGCAACATCATTCCATATCCAAAAGGGGTTTATTCTCAAAAACATTTTGCTCAAAAAGCTCTCAACATGGATAGAAGGATCATAAAGAGTGAAGATGAGAATGAAAGAGTACGACATTGGTTTGAGGTTAATCATCGAACATTCAGAGACAGTCTAGCAGCTGATCATGAGACAGAGACCTCGAAGTATGCCCATATCAGTGTTAAACAGAATAACATACAAGAACTGCGAGAAATCTGGGACCGCTTTGATTATGAGACCAAGCAGTTGTTCCATGAAGCTTATGGTGATATAGTGTATCTCCTATATGTAAAGGTGGATGACCCGTTTCTGAAAGTCTTGGTTCAGTTCTGGAATCCTGGATACTGCTACTTCACTTTTAATGGAGAATATATGATGCCTACGTTTGAAGAATACTTAGCTCTTTTCAATCTGCGCAAGGTGAAGAAGAACTGGGTTTATGCCAAGCCGCTTAAAAAGACAAAACTTCATTAAAGACTCCAAGCTTTCGCTGGTATGAATGATGGTTGGGTCAAGGGGTTGATACGGAAGAGATGAGGCAGTTTTAATTTTCCCTGGTCAAGTATCCGAAACATAATTCTGGTTCACCTAGATAAATAAAATAGAGTTGATCTCCTAGATATTACAATCTACGGCCTAGTTATCTTTCTGAAGGTCTTGGGAAATATAGATGTAGCGTTGTTAGATTTCTTTGAACAGTTGGAGAAAGAGGTCAACCCAGTGCCAGTTGTATTAGCTGAAACTTTTATTTCCCTAAATGCGTGCCGAAAAGTGGAAGATGTGTGTTTTGGTGGGTGTGCTCTCTTACTTTAAGTTTGGGCCCTTAGTCACTTCTGGAAATGCCCAACATTAGCCTTGTCAAATGTATTTTCTCCAAATTTCTCTCCTCTCCGGAAGTCTTGACGAAGGAATGGCCAGTTGTTAAGAATGGCATGTGGATTGATATCTTCAAAGACCATCGTGATGAAGACATTAGATGGAGGGTTCCTTGGATGGGTCATACTAAAGTCTTGTAAAAGTGTAGGGATTTCAATTTTCTGATGTTACTTGGTTTATGAGGAGGAATTGGATGTGCCACTCTGCTAGTATCTCGTTAGTTTGGGTCTTGGCAGTTCATCCCATTCACTACTGGTCTTAGCTCGTTGGAATTCGAATTCCAGGGAGAGTTCAGGCATAAGATACAAACAATCAATGATTCGTGGAACCACTATTATTGTATGGAGTTAGAGTCAGATAGTCATTGCATGTACACCCCTGACTATGATATTTGGAGGCGTACAAGAATAAATGACTGAGTCATAGCACCTACACCTGGACAGGCTAAGTCTTTAGAAAAACACTTGAAGGTAGTCCCTACAGAAGGTGACATCCTAAGAGAAGAGCTGAGAAAGGCCAAATTGGAAATAGAAGCCTTACGAGAACAGAACCAACGAGACAAGTTCGAGTCAAGCCTTGATGCGGAAAAGTATAAGGGGAGACGAAAAGAGTAACAAAGCTGCATATGGATTTGGAAAAGAAGTTTGAGATTCAGAGGATTGATTTTCTCAAGTTCCAGACTACTGTTCGAAATACTGACCTGAGGAAAACCCCAAAACAGTGGAAACAAGAAATAGAGCATGTTGTGGGAAAAGAGAAAGAGTGTGGAAAATGGGAGATTGGGAAGTAAAGACGGGCATTTGCTAAATAAAGGAAGAAGGGTAAGCAAGTAACTGAAAATGAAAACAGGAAACGAGTTCTTGAAAAAGAGAAAAAAATGTGGCTGCATGGAAAAGGAAGACACACAATAACAAGACTCGTTTATTTAAGCTCCAAACAACATATGATGAGACTAGTAAGAAGCTAAAACAAAGCCAAGCTTGTGTTGTTGAGTTGCAAGACAAGGTGGAAGACTTGAAGTATTCGCTGCATGATCTTCAGAGCCATCACACTTACATAGATCTGCAGACTAGCTTAAATGAGAATGATTCTCTGAGAGGGCAAGTGGAAGAAATGGACAATATCATTCAGGAGTACAAAACAAAGATTTTGGTCCTTGAAGATATAGCTGATGGAGGAAATGACTAACGGTTTACTCGTCTCCAAGACAATGCACAAAGGTTCCAGGAACTGGATAAGTTCGATAGGACTGTCATGACCCAAGTACAGGATGTGGCTCGATACGTGATGATGCTGGCCACTGAAGCTGCAGCCCTTCGTCAGTACATCAAGCTAGTAGGGGAAGTAGGACCAAGACTTATATGGCTTATTGAAGAAGTCAAAGAATTAGGAGTTCGTGCTGAAAAATATTTGTAGAAAATTTGAAATTTCTTGTAATAATGACCTTTTGTATTCAATAAAGAGTTGTTTCTTAAGCAAATATTTCATGAAATTAACGACCCTTCGCTTGTATTCATACATTTGCATTTACTTTTGTATGTTTTACTGGTTTTCTTCGCATTTGTTTGTTTATGCTTTTGCATGCATTCATAACATGATGAGAAATTAACTTAAATAAAAACATGGCAGGAACTTAAAATAGCAAAAATAACTCACAAATACATAACTCGGTCCCAAGTCAAGGCGATGGAAGACAGAGTGGCAACCTCAGAAACCAACCACAAAGGCACCCAGGACCGATTAGATAAGTTGGAAACTGACTTAAAGCAAGAAATAGAGCTAGTAAACCGAAAGACAGTCAGCTCGATTACGGTAATGCTGGGATTCAAGGACCCAGATGTAGCAGAAATTTGAGAGGAAACCAATGCTCTGCCCCGATTCCAAGGAATGACTTTCACTCATCCTGGAATGCAAAAGGAAGCTTCAACACCAAAGGCTAAGCTGACTCCCCACTTTGCTGAGTCCTCCGTCCGGAACGAGTTTAAGGCCAATACAGATAGAGCTTACAACTATGAAGTACCCGACCTCGATGAGATTGTTGACAAGGAAAAAGTTGAGAAAAAGTGGGAGGACTGGTATGAGAAGTTGGAAGGAATGATCAAGTTATTTCAAGAAGAAAGTATGCATGGTGGCATGGATGCCAAAGACCTGAGCCTGGTAACAAACTTAGTGGTGCCTCCAAAATTTAAGATCTTAGACTTTGAGAAGTACAATGGAACCACGTGTCCTTCAGCATATCTAACCATGTATTGTAGGAAAATGTCAATGTATCTAGATAATAAGAAGCTGTTCATTCATTGCTTCCAGGATAGTTTAGTAGGGTCAGCTGCACGCTGGTACACACAGTTAAGTTGGGTCAAAATTAGATCATGGAATGATTTATCTAGAGCTTTTAGTGAGCAATACAAACATGTCTCAGACATGGTTCCAATCCGATTGGTCCTGCAAGGGATGGAGCAAAAACATCATGAGAGTTTCTACCAATACGTGCAAAGGTGGATAGATGTAACTACTCAAGTTTAGCTACCATTGCTAGAGAATGAGATTACACAGATGTTCATAGAGACATTGAAAGGTTATTTTTATTATTGTATGATAAATCACGCAACTAAAAGCTTTGCAGACATGTTGATGAACGGTGAATTGATTTTGGCAACTGTGAAAAATGGAAAGTTAGACGGAGGAGAAACGAAGAAACCCTACAAGAAAAGGGAAAGTGAAGTAAACACTACCAATGTCTACAATCTTAATTTTTTGAAAGGCTTGGTTTTCAATAAACCCAGTGTTTCAGCTCCAGCCCTTGTTGCAGCAAGTTCTCCAAAGGAAGAAAGAAAATATCAAGGGAATTTGAAGTCGTATTTCCCTCATATTCCAATGATGTATGCAGAGTTGTTTGCTAAACTGGTCAAATCCCAAATGGTTCTACCAAGACATGTCTCTCCTTTCTCACCCCCATACTTGTCATGGTATGATGAGAAGGCGCAATGTGAATACCATACAGGAATTATAGGGTATACAATTGAGAACTGTACTACGTTTAAAAGAGTGGTGGATGATTTAAGAAAGTCAAGCATGTTGTCATTTGACACGTCTGAAGAAAAAGGGAATCATTTGCCAAACCGCCAGAAGGCGGGAGTGAATGCGGTCATCGAAGAAGAGAACAAGATGATTAAGGAAAATTTTGCTGAGGTCAAAGCTCCCATGAAGTGGGTATGAGCCCAAATGGTGGCAGCTGGGATGCTGGAAGGAGAAGCCCAGAAGTTAAAGGTTGAAGATGGTTTGTATTGCGAGTACCACAAGATAGAAGGGCATGAGATTGAATGTTGCTTAGAGTTTAAGCAATTTGTCCAAGATAAAATGGATGGAAAAGATCTTGAGTTCTTTGAGAAAGGAAACAAGGAGTGTATGTTAGATGTTTGTGCGTCAGAGGAGTCATCTTATAAGAAAGATTATACTGGAATGAAGCCTTTGGTTACCAAGACCAATGCAAAAGCAAGTGAATCCATTAGGAGTGTAATCCCACAACTTATAATCAAGGCACCAACCCCATTTCCATACAAGGATAGCAAGCAGGTCCCATGGAACTACGCTTGCACGGTGGCAGCCCCGAAATAATCACATGTTAAAGAAAAGATAAAAGATGAGCCAATTAATGAAGTGAGCCGTTTACGAGGAGTGGAAGGCTCTATTCCCATCCAATAGTAGAAGATAGAGATGCAGCACAAAGAAAGGTTGCTGAAGAACCTGAGAAAAAAGACGATAGAGATTTCTTTAAGGAAATATCACTAGTATACTATGAGCCGGTGAAAGAGTCAGAGGCTCAAGAATCCTGAAGATCCTTAAGCACAGTGAATACAGCGTGGTGGAGCAACTTCACAAACTCCTAGCTCGAATCTCTATGTTATCTTTGTTGTTAAGTTCTGAGGGCCATCATGAGGCCTTGTTGAAGATTCTGAACAGAACATTCGTACCAAAGGAGATCACAACTGACAAGATGGATATGCTGGTTGGTAACATTGTTGTTAATAATTTTATTTCGTTCAATGATGAGGAAATACCAGAGGAAGGGAGGGGATCGTGTAAAGCTCTACATATCTCCACAAGATGCAAGGGATATATGTTACCAGGCGTCCTTATTGATAATGGGTCCACCCTGAATGTTCTGCCATTAGCAACATTGAAGAAGCTGCCAATAGATAGTTCTCATATGAGAGCATATCAAAATACAGTAAGAGCATTTGAGGGAACGCAGAAAGATGTGTTGGGAAAATTGAAGTGCCCTTACAGATTGGACCATCAACCTTTGACATAGAAATTTTAGTTATGGATATTAGGCCCAGTACAGCTGCTTGCTTGGGTGTCCATGGATCCACACAGCAAGAGCGATCCCATCTACCTTACATCAGAAGTTGAAATTTGTGATTGACGGCCAATTGATAAATGTAGGTGCAGAGGAGGAAATCATTGTATCAGTAACTACTGATGCACCCTTTATCGAGATTGATGAAGGTGCACTCAAGTGTCACTTTAAGACATTAGAGCTAGTCAATGCGACATTTGTTACCGAAGGGAATAAGGTGTCTGAGACGAAATTATCTAGCTGGGCAAAGATGCAAGTTAAACAAACTCTTGGAAAATGAGCTGAGGTTGGGAAAGGATTTGGGAAAAGGCACCAAGGGAGGCTATATCCTGTGGTAATCCCAGCAAAAAAAGGATCAATTCGACTTAGGATTCAAACCCAACAAGTGGCAAATAATAGCTGAAATTAGAAAGACCTAGAGAGAAGAAATGCAAGACTGAAAGGAGAGGAAATTGAGTGGGAACCAATGTCATTTATGCCTTTGAGCCATAATTTAGATCTGGAGGCCTGATGGACTCGAATGCCTGAGTCGATGAGAAGGAGAAAAGAAAGAAAGACCTGTGTGAAGCATTTGAAAAGTCGAGCATTAATGCTATAATGGATGAGAAAAAAGAGAACAATTACTTGTACAAGATTTACCCATGCTCTGAACTTGACAACTGGACTGTTGAAGAAATTCCTGTAGTCTTTAAGACAATTTCAGAGTAATTCTCAGAACCCACCCTTTTGCCTTTAGATCCGAAGGCAATTAGGGATCTTATGTAAAGGGTCTATGTCAAACTTTATAATTTAGATTTCAATAAAGATGCATTCTCTTTCTTCCAACAAATCTTGTGTGGCAAACTCTTTTCATAAATAAAACTTAAAGTAAAATCTAAAAAAACAAATCATTCCAATCATTCCATTCATCTCTTTTCTCTGTATATATCCCTATCCCTTTTCTTTTCAGGTCTTTAGATATCAATGACTTAAATGACTCTCAGTTCGACACTGAAGTTGACTTTGAATTACCTTTATGCTTAGAGGAAGTCAATGATGTTGATAATGAAGAAAAATATGACTTGCCTAGAGATCTGCTCAGAATGGTAGAATGAGAGGAAAAACATATTCTCTCGTACAAAGAGGAGCTAGAAATATTGGACCTTGGCACCAAAGAAGAAAGGCATGAGGTGAAGATTGACACCACCATTACAACCAATACTCGACAAAGCCTAATTGAGCTTTTGAAAGAATTCAAGGATATCTTCACCTGGTCATATCAAGACATATCAGGTCTCGACGCTAATATCGTTGTACATCGGCTTCCTATAAAATTGGGATGCAAGCCTGTGAAGCAGAAGCTTAGAAGGATAAAAGCAGAGATGCTCCTAAAAATCAGAGATGAGGTGAACAAGCAGTTTGAAGCAGGATTTTTAGAGGTAGCTAAGTATCTAGAATAGGTGGCCAACATCGTCCTAGTTTCCAAGAAGGATGGAAAAGTACGTATGTGTGTTGACTATAGGGATCTTAATAGAGCAAGCCCCAAAGACAATTTCCCATTACCGCACATAGACACATTAGTGGATAACACAGCTGAACATTCCCTTTTCTCTTTCATGGATGGGGTTTTCTGGGTATAACCAGATTAAAATATGCCCAGAAGATGTGGAAAAGACCACCTTCATAACACTTTGGGGAACTTTTTGTTATAAAGTAATGCCTTTTGGTTTAAATAATCCAGGGGCAACTTACCAAAGATCCATCGTCACTCTTTTCCATGACATGATGCATCAGGAGATAGAAGTATACGTAGATGATATGATCGCCAAATCCTGATCTGAGGAGGAACATTTGGTGAACTTAGTGAAACTCTTTCAAAGGCTAAGAAAGTTCCAGTTAAAGCTTAACTCAAACAAGTGTACATTTGGGGTTACATCATGAAAATTATTAGGCTTTGTGGTAAGCAAGAAAGGAATTGAGATTGATTCAGGCAAAATTAAGGCCATACAAGAGCTCCCACCACCCCAAACACAAAAGGAGGTTCGGGGTTTTCTGGGGAGGTTAAACTACATCGCCCATTTTATCTCTCAATTAACTAATAAGTGTGATCCAATGTTCAGACTACTCAGAAAGAATAACCCGGGCACATGGAATGAAAAATGCCATGTAGCTTTAGAAAAGATCAAGGAACAATTAACCAATCTTCAATTGCTAGTACCACCAGTTCCTGGTAAGCCATTAATTTTATACTTGACAGTATATGAAAACTCTATAGGATGTGTGCTGGGCCAACATGATGATACTAGAAGAAAAGAAAAGGCAATATATTACCAGAGTAAGAAGTTCACTGATTGTGAAACCAGATATTCTTCAATTGAAAAACTATGTTGTGCTGTGGTATGGGCAGCTAAAAGACTCAGGCAATATATGTTATATCACACTACCTGGCTAATTTCGAAATTGGATCCTTTAAAGTTCATGATGGAAGCTCCAGCCTTGTCGGGAAGATTAGCACGTTGGCAGATGCTACTATCAGAGTTTGATATCCAATATGTAAGCCAGAAAGCAATAAAAGGGAGTGTCGTAGCTGACTTTTTGGCAAGCCCTGCTTGTGAAGTCTATGAGGTACTAAATTTCAATTTCCCCGATGATGACCTGATAGTGAAGTCCCCGTGGAATCATGGGTCTTGAACTTCGATAGTGCGGTAAATGCCTTAGAACGTGGCATTGGGGCAGTTTTGGTTTCACCAGAGGAAGATTGCTACCCTTTCACGAGTCGTTTAAATTTCTTCTGCACCAATAATATGGCAGAATATGAGGCTTGCGTGTTAGGTCTAAAAGAGGCCATTAATAGGAAAATCCGTACCTTGAAGGTCTTTGTAGACTCGACATTGGTTATTTATCAAATACGAGATAAATGGGAAACAAAAGATGCAAAGTTGATAGAATATCACAAGTTGGTCCTCGAATTGACCAAAGATTTTGATAAGATCACCTTTAAGTACCTCCCCAGAGAAGACAACCAAATGGCTGACGCCTTAGCCACTTTAGCCGCTATGTTTAAAGCAAGTGAAGGTTCCGAGATAATGCCCATCAAGTTGCAAATGCTAGACTCCTCAGCTCATTACTATGACGTGGAAGAAGAAACAGATGACTTACCTTGGTACCACAACATTCTAAAATACCTAAAATTTAAAGAATATCCACCCCAAGCTACTGAAAATGAAAAGAAAGTGATTAGGAATATGGCATTAGGGTATGTTCTTAATGGGGAGATCTTGTATAAGAGAAGTCGAGATCAGAAACTTCTAAGATGTGTAGATGCAAAAGAAGCTCAGTTGATTTTAGAAAAGGTTCACGAGGGATTTTGTGGAGCCCACCCTAGTGGCTTCACCATGGCCAGAAGAATCATGTGCTTTGGATATTATTGGTCAACTATAGAAGGGGATTGCATCAATTACTCTCGCAAATGCCACAAATGCCAAATTTATACTGACAAGGTTCACACACCTCCACAATCACTTCATGTTATGTCATCTCCTTGGCCTTTTTCCACGTGGGACATAGATGTTATCAGACAGATTTACCCGAAGACGTCAAATGGGTATCGCTTTATTTTAGTAGTTATGACTACTTCACGAAGTGGGTGAAGGCTGCCTCGTATGCAAAAGTCACCATGTCTACAGTTTGCAAATTCCTAAAAAAGAAAATTATTTGTCGGTATGGCTTACCTGAAAGTATCATTACTGATAATGCCTCCAATCTGAATACAAAGATGATAACTGGAGTCTGTGAGTAGTTTAATGTTAAGCATCATAATTTAGTGGTATATCACCCGAAGATGAATGGGGCAATGGAGGCTGCAAATAAGAACATTAAGAAGATAGTTGCAAAAATGGTTGATACTTATAAGTACTGGCATGAGAAGCTATCGTTTGCCTTATATGCCTATCGAACTGCAGTACGGACTTCTACTAGGGCAACACCCTTTTCATTGGTGTATGGAGTGGAAGTTGTACTACCAATTGAAGTTGAGATACCATCATTCCGTGTCTTAATGGAGGCAAAGTTGGAAGAAGCGGAATGAGTTCAGACAAGATATGACCAGTTGAATCTAATTGAGGAGAAAAGGTTGAAAGCATTGTGTCATTGGCAAATGTACCAAAGAATGATGATAAGGGCACATGAGAAGAAAGTTCGCCCGAGAGAATTCCAAGAAGGTGATTTGGTATTAAAGAATAAGTTACCAATCCAAAGCGATTCTCGAGGAAAATAGGCACCAAATTGAGAGGGATCTTACGTTGTAACAAAGATTTTCTCAGGTGAGGCATTAATTTTGGCTGAAATGGATGGAGATGAATTTCAAAGCCTGATAAACTCAGATTCAGTCAAAAAGTATTATGTCTAAAAAAGAGAAAAAAAGAAAAAAAGGAAAGAAAAATAGAAAAGGGGTTCAAAATGAAAACTCGTAAAGGGAGTTTTGAAACCAAAGGAGAACTTGAGTTGAAAAACCACAAAGTGTGGCTCAAGTAGTTGATAACCAGGATAATTCTCTTGGGAAAAAAACACAGATGAGTTATATACTTTCTCACATCGTCACCATTTTCGAAGTCTACTCAATATGGGTAACATTCAGGATATATCATGGCGTTTTTGACAAGATGAGTTTTGGTCATTAATATTTGAACACTTGTAATCTCCTTTCTGTTTGCCACAATATTGATAAAATTTTGTTTCTTCAGCCTTCCTTTCTTTTCTTAAGACCATCTCCCTTTTTCGTATAAGCATCTTGCATTGAAACGAGAATTAATAAATTTGACTTCACTTAAAACATACAAAAGATTTTTGGGCATTACTTTGAAATTTGTTTAAAAGGGTATAGGAACTATGAGTTACTCTGTGGTTGAGTTTTGAACTTGGGGCATGAAAAGTGTCAAGATGGAAATAAGTTTTGCTGCAAGGATTCCCACGCAAGCAATTCAAAGTTCTATGTGAAGACGAAAATTAGGGAGTCCTTGAGAAGTGTTGAGGGCCTTTAAACATTACTTTAAGGCAGCATGCCTACACGAGATAGTCTACTTCCCACAACAATTAAAATTTTTTTACATACATTGGAAGAATAGTAGGATCTTTATTCAAGAAGGCTTGTCACTGAACATTGATGTATCAACTACAATGATAGTTTGACGAAAGATAGAAGAGTGTTGAAGAATATGAGAATAAAGTCAATCCTTCCAACCAGGAGTACAAGATAACTGGATTGAGCGAGCAAATATGAAAAAGATCATAAACTTCTTAGAAGTGCAAAGAATGAGAATGGTGAAGATTTCTTTCTAAAGAATGGTCAGTGGAATTTTAACAATAAGAAATTGGCAAAGCCAACTAGGACTGAAAGATGGGCGGTTGTTGACTTTTCTGCTCGTTGTGATCCTAGTAAACATTGTGTAGAGTCTTGTTCAGTGAAAGGAACTCATATCGGACCTCCATTTGAGGAGATGAACCAGAATAGACACTTACCATCTGTTGCCAGAGTTGAGAAAATGTTTGAGATGACATGATCCAAGAAAACTAATTCTGATAAAAGGATTATAAAAAGCAAAAGTGGCATGCATTCATGACTAGGAATCCCTAGGGACATGTTCATCATGGTCATAGCATTTATTTGAATTTTGACAGGTATAGAACCCGCTTATTCATCCAAGCGTATGGAGGATGGAACCTTTTTGGAATTCGCTTATCTATTCAAGCATTTGGAGAATAGAACCCGCCTATCCATTCGAGCACTTGGAAAATAGAACCTGCTTATCTATTCAAGCATACATGCTTATCTATTCAAGCATAAGGAGAATAGAACCTGCTTCTCCATCCGAGCATAAGGAGGATAGAACCTTTTTCAAAACACGCTTATTCATCCGGGCATAAAGAGGATGGAACCCTTTCTCAGAACTTGCCTATCTATTCAGGCATAAGGAGGATAGAACCCGCTTATCCATTCGAGCGTAAGAAGAATGGAACCTACTTATCTATTCGAGCATAAAGAGAATAGAACCCGCCTATTCGTTCGAGCATATAGAGAGTGGAACCCACTTGTCTTTTCAGACATTGACGGTTTGGTAATTAGTGAACTTTAGTGTCTTTTTGTTCTTTGTTCTATTCCTGTTTCACCAGAATGACCAAAGAGGGGCAGCTGTTTCACCAGAATAGAACCCACTTGTCTTATCTATTCGAGCGTAAGGAGAATGGAACCTACTTATCTATTCGAGCATAAAAAGAATAGAACCCGCCTATCTGTTCGAGCATATAGAGAATGGAACCAACTTGTCTTTTCAGACATTGACGGTTTGGTAATTGGTGAAATTTAGTGTCTTTTTGTTCTTTGTTCTATTTCTGTTTCACCAGAATGACCAAAGAGGGGCAGCTGTTGTCACTGAATTTTCACCTAATTCATTTTATTGTTGTATTATATCTATGTCATTTGGTTTAGTAGTTTCATACTAGTGTTACTACATTGTTAGTGTTGGCGTTGTGTCATAGCTAGTTTGCATAATTTTAAAACTCAAAAATATAAACGGTCCATTTGTATTTGATTTTATAGAAGCCCATACAAGTCCATTATATTCTTTGTTGATTAAATAAATAAATGGGCCATCACATAGAATTAGGGTCTAACAAAATAAGTTACAAATCCACCTATTTTATTAAAGGCTTATTTCGGTCCATTATAAAAATAATAAATAAATTTAACTTAGAGTCCATTTAAATAAACAGATAGCCCATTACAAAAAGTTAAGCAAAAAGCCATTAAATTGTTTATTACATAAGGGCTCGTTCAGCCCAGTTACAATTGAATTAAACCCTAATGGCCCTTATCCTCTTGTCTCTTGCGCAGTTGAAAGAGGATCGTTGGATCAAGAATCCGATCCAACGGCACGGATTACTCTAGCTGGAGAAGATCAGGCGCCGCATCCCCATCACAATTGGATCCAAGAGCGATCGAACGACCCAAATTGATCAGTAGCAGAGCACGTGGATTGCTACTCGCGCGTGGAAGTCACGCGCTTGTCTTTCCAGTTGCCACCAAGCGTTTCATCTCCTCCGACGCTTTACTCGCTCCGATTTGCTCTCATTAGTGAAGTCAAAGCTCATTCTCGGGCAGCAAAACATGCAAAAGAAGAAAAAGGGATTAAATCCCAAAACCGAAGCAAAATCCAGAAGATATAATCCCTAAATTTAAGCTATGGCGAGAATCAAGATAAAATTTAAACCGAGATAGAAGAAATTAGAAAAGGATCAAAGGATTTGAGCTTGGAATTCAAGCATTTTGTACCTATAAATATCACTGTAAATTTCATGTAAAAAACACCAGATTCATACGAGACATACTTGATTCACACACAATACAAAAGTAGCATTCATATTTCCAGTGTAAGGAGGCAAATATTTGTAATCTAGAGTTTCAAGGAATAAAGCAAGCTCAATTTCTGGTAATTTCTTTCTTCTATATTCATAGTTTTTTTTAAATAAAAGAATAAGCATTTTTACCCCCATTTTGAAAGTGTCGTCGTGGATTTGGTTTCGGAAGAACTCTAGTGATAAAACGCGATTTGGAGCCCGTCAGATTCTGGAAAAAAGAAGAATTTTTTGGAATTTTTTTTTGCCGACAACGGCGCCAGTAGAAGGCGGCCGGCACGACAAACGTTCATCATGTTCTTCAAACCCATGAAGAACACAAAGAAAACTTTAGAGAATTTGAGAAATAAGTGTTTGATCGATTTTGAGGGAAAGATAAAAATGTTATTTTGTTTTTTATAAAGGCTTTAAATAGTGACCCACGACCCAACCCATACCCGGCTTACAACCCACGCCCTTCTTTTCCGGACCTTGTATCGTGGCACCCTGATTTTCAATTCTTCTAATTTAGTCATTTTTATCTCAAATTGAGCACCATATTTTTAGTTAGCTTTCGAATCAGCCTTCATATTTCAAATTCCTTTCAATTCGGTCTTAAACCAAAATTAACTTTTTTAAAAAAATAATTATCCCTTTCTTTATTTAAAATTTAGTTCTTTAAGTTATTTAATTAAAGCAATTTATTTACTTCTTTTTTTTCTTTATGTAAATATGTGTGTGTGTTTAAAACCTTAGGAATAAGTTCTTTTAAAACTTAGTATAGAGAATTGTGTGTAGTAAAATTTCCTTCATAACTTTAATAAAACACACTTAATTATATTATAATTTTAATTTTTAAAGTGAATGTAGACAATTCTAGGGTTTGATCACTAACTAGGTTCTAATTAAAAATTGCAACACATCTAATCTTTTTGTTATTGTTTTAAAAGTGAAAACTAATTAATGCGGTGTCTTACCAAACAGAAATGGCGGGTTAGCGCCAGGTGTGTTGGCGGTGATTAGAGTTTATTTTCCAAGCGGTAAGGTCGTTAAAATATATTTATATTCATTAAACGGGCGAGTAAGTTAAAACTCAGTGAACTTGCAAATTCCAATTTTCAAAATGTTTTTTTGAAAACAATTAGGTACCAATTTTTTGGCGTTATGGGGGTGCTAACCCTTCCCCGCACATAACTGACCTCCGAACCTGTTTTCTCTTGTTTTCGTGGATCAAAAATGTTATTTTGATAAATAAAACATTTTATTAAAATAACCATTGGTTTAAAAGTGATCCAATCACGCTTTTTTCAAAAAAAAATCGGTGGTTGCTCTGTGTTTTCTTAAGTTTTCCAAATAACGTTGAAGCTCCCGTAAAAAGGTGGTTGTTACAGTCATGTATATAGATGTTTAATACTATTAAATATATGTGCTATTATGTGCGTATATGTATGTGCATTGTGTATATAGGTATTATATATGAGTGTATTAATATGTGTGTATGCATATTATATATGTATATTATTTATGTGTCATTATTATGTGTTTAATGTATGTATGTTTATTTTCTATTTAGGCATAAATGTATGTTCTTAAGTTGATATGTGTATGTGTATATATTGCATGTATTGTTGTATTATTAATACTATATTATGTGTACGTACGTATGTATTATGTGTATACGTAATGTGTATTAATGTTTGTATATTATGTGTAAGTATATTTGTTTATATATGTATATGTGTATGCAAGTATGTTATATTATATGTATTTATTATTATTATTAGTTATTATTATTATTATTACTATTACTATTATTATTATTAAATGGTTTATAAGTAATAATATAAAAAATGGATCTGATTTAAAATCCTGGTCTTTATTAATGTCCATGTCCATTTACAAATAAAAACCCAAACTTTAATTACATAGGCCCGTTTGGCCCAAAACCCTAACAAAACCCTAAACCCGTATCTGATAACTAAACCCTAATTATCATATTTTCCATACGCAGCCACACAAGGGCCATAGTTAGATCTGACCTTGATCTAACGACCAGGATTGAAGCATGAGAGACCTTCTAGAACCGCCATGCGCCCTAATTATCTCTTCGAAAACGAAAGAAAACACAAATAAACAAAGGGTAAGAGGAAGGGAAAGGTCATACCTTTCTAGGGTTCCAGGCCGCCATTGCCTTCGGTGACCGAGGGTGGTGCGCTGATGAACGGCACCTCCATAGCCTTTTATCTCTTCGAAAAAAGTTTTCGAGTTTTTTAAGATAGAGAGGAATGGGATTTGACTTTGAAACTAACCAAGGTCGGATTTGTTTTTTAAAAAGGGAAAAAGTTTTCTTGGGAAGTTTTTGGTGGTCACTGGCGGCTGGTGACGGTTTGCGGTGGCCATACGGCCAGGCAACGGTAGTTTCTGGGTTATACCCATATGAATATTGAGAAAGAGTTGAGATTTTTGGGGGAAAGCCTAAAAAGGCGAAAGTTCTGATTTTGGGTCTAAGGGGTATGTTTTATACCTTTAAAAGTTTTAAAAATGGTCAATAGCACCATAAACCCCTTTGCCCCGAAGTATTTCGGTCGGCAGCCTTTTGTATTTTTAAATTACGTCCGCAGTCCCTGTTGTTTTTCTAAGGCTTTCAATTCCGTCCCCAAATTAGATTTAAATCCAGATGGATAAATACTCTATTTTGTCCCCTTTGCATGTGCATATTTATTTTTCAGTACCTATATTTGGTATTTGTTTATTTGTTAAATCTTGTATTTTAATTACTTTAATTTTCACCCTCATGATTGTTGATATTTCAATATGTTTGTGGCTTTGTTTTCATTAAATACAATATAATATATATTACGTTTTTTTAACCATACGTATATATGTTTGTTTTTGGCTTTCAATACTTTATGATACATATATAATATAGTTTTAATATAGGTATATACGTACATTAATATGTAGTATAGTTTTCATTCATGTAATATATACATTTGGCTACCAAAACTATAGGTTTTAGATATACATGCATACCATTGTTTGTAATATATGTATATATCATAGTTTTATATGATAGATTATTATAATATACATAATATGTTTTTTTATTATATCGTTTATGTATATATTTGTGTTGGAGACATATGTTATATAATTTATTAGATCCTTCATTTCCTCGCATCTATTCTATCTTCATACCTTCTTTATTTTTGTTACCATTTATTTATATTTATTTATGTTAGCATCCTTAATTTTATTCATGCATAATTAATTGCCACGTTTATTAATTGCAATAGTTTAGTTTAGTACTCAAGGCCTTGATATCCTAGTGGGAGTGTCTTCCCAAGTCTTCGGGCGTCATCTTCTTTGGTATCCTAGGTTGCGGGTTAGGTTGCTCAATTCGTATGTTCGTGCATTCATGCATTTTTGGGGTTAGATTTTAAATTAAACCAATTTTTTAATTTTTCTTTGCATTTGTGACACGAACATTTAGGTACCAAATTTTTGGCGTGGTGGGGGTGCTAACATTTCCCCACACGTAACCGACTCATTAACTTAGAATCTCTGGTTTTGTTTTTCGGTGTCCGGTCAACCTTATCCAAGTGACCAGTGGCGACTCCAAGTTTTATTTAAAAATACGAACTTTTCAAGAATTCCCGTCATGTGCCATTTTTAATTAAAACAGATTTTCCAAATGATCCCGGATTTTTTTAGTCGCTACGGCATGACGACTCCGCTAGGGACAATTTTTTTTCAAAAACAAAATAAGAGTCAAGCCTTAGTTCGGGTTCGTATCGTATACACGAAGAGAAAAATAAATTCAGTTTAATTTAATTTTTAATCTCTAACCTTGTTTGTTTACCGCTTTATTTTGCATGATGGTTGATATAATTTGTTATCATACATTAGTTTTAGAACCATTAAGTGGGAATGATTACTTCGCCTCGTGGGGTGTTCACCTCGTATGGTGTTATAATTCGCTTCCTGGATTCGGTCCTTATATTTCGTGAGGTTCACCCCTCGTATGGTATATGGGTTGTATTCCCCCGAATCGATGTCCTAGCGACAGTTCGGGTACCCTATACTCTAGATCCAAAGCGCATGTAGTGGACCATAAGAGCCCACTTTTTAGAGCCATGCTGAAACTCTGTCTGTTTAGCGGTAAACATGTTCAGGTATTTTATTTGCATTTTTGTTTGTCTATTTATGTATATTTTAACTGATTGACTTGAGTGCTTTTATTGCGCCTGTATATTAACCATTTATTTGGATTAGTCTCATCAAACTAACACAATTCTCTTTTGTGTTTGTCCCTTTTTTTGGTGCATTGCATGTTCATGACATAAAATGAAGGTATTTATTTTGCAAGTATTCATCATTGTGGAAGGCAATCATAATGGACAAGATGTCTCGTATTCAGATAAACCGAGCAAATTTCGAGCATGGTCAGAAGAATAGAGAGGGTCAATCATCTGAAGAGCTTAAATCAGACAAGGTAACTGATGCTCGTGTTGAAGACGAGCGAAATGAAGTGCAAGAGTTTAAGAAACAAATGGTCGATATGATGAGTATGATGACTGCTATGGCCAAAGGCAATGGTTCTATAGAACCAGAAGAAGGGACAATCAAGAGTAGGAATAAAGACATCGATGGTCAGAATGTCACTTCTAAGTAAGATAATGTCGGTAAATACAACAAGTTGAACCCTTTTATAATTCATTTCAATAGACCAGTGAGAAATACATCTGAGTCAAGCTTGCAAGAAACAAAAATAGGTCCAGAAGAAACCCGAAAAACAAGTGATGTAAAGAAGCACATCCCGATTTCTGTGAGGTATATAGAGCTGCTCCCGATGCTTATTGAGAAAAACCATATCACCCATGTTAATTCAGTTCCGAAAGAACCACCTTACTCGAAAGGTTACAACAAACGTGCTACGTGCAGTTACCACCTAAGGAGTTCAGGTCACACCACCGAGAATTGTGGGGCTATAAAGAATCGAGTCGAAGATCTTATCAAGATAGGTATATTGAGTTTCGAAGACGGGAAGACTAGATTCTACATTGAGACAAAAATCGCTCGAGGGGTAAAGTTGGAAAACAAGTCCATATCCAAGGGAAAGCTTGGATAACACAGAAGCGAGTCACTCTAGCAAGTTAAGTTCAGAGATCAAAGATGGAGGCATCCTAGAGGAGAGGCATTCATTCGAGTATAACCAACTCAGACAGGAGAAGGATATTTTGAGCGACAAATTGAAGAGTTTACAAGATGATCATCATAAACTCCAATATGTGGTCAGAAATGCGGGTATGGGTAACACTTCAAAAGAGTGGAATAAGAGTATCATTCAGCTGAAGAATGACCTGGGACAATGGAAGCAAAGAGGTAGGACTAGTGAAAATAGGGCTTGATTATTGTCACAAAAGTTGGAAGAAGCCGAGAGCCAATATAATACCCATCAAAAAGAGTTACAAGATAGCTTAGCTATGAACTAGATTTTGAAAACAAGTCTGCAATAGAGTGAGACCATATCCAACACCTTTCAGTTAAAGAGTGAAGCACTCAAAGAAAAAACAAAAGAGCTCAGAACTTTCTTGCATACGAGTGAGATTCGTGCCAAAGCCTACGGGCAAGCTGGCTATGAAAGTGTCAAAAATGTTGGGTCACGCCGGCACACCCTATGGCGCAGCAGAAAAATTATTCGATGATTACCACTAGAGATCCATGTACGAGGAATGAATAGGGGTGAATAAGGGTGAAGAATTACCTGTTTAAAATCTAGAATTCTGAATTTGGAGGAGATAAATATCCAATCACGATTCCATGATGTCGATTCCTAAGCCGCAATGATAACGCTCCGACCTCTACGTAGTTCACCCAATTGAAACGAGCATATAAAACTCTCTAAACTATTTAGAGGGTTTTTCCAAAAGCATTAATGACCGCTATTATATAGCCTTTGTAATCCTAATTCAACTTAGGTTAGGATTTTAATATATATATTAAATATATATAATCCCAATTTAACTTTAATTAGGATTTTAATATATATTAAATATATGTATAATCCCAATTCAACTTAACTAAGATTTCAATATATATATATATATATTAAATATATAATCCCAATTCAACTTAATTAGGATTTCAATATATATATATATATATATATATATATATATATATATATATATATATTAAATATAAATAATCTCAATTCAACTTTAATTAGGATTTCAATATATATTAAATATATATAATTCCAATTCAACTTAATTAGGATTTTAATATATATATATATATATTGATTTAAATCGAATTATATTATTTATATATATTAAAAGAGTCATAATTATAATAATTATTTTTCTTTTAATATTTATCCAATAGTTAAATTATATATATCAAATATATATTAATTTAACTAAATCTGTGTACAACAAATTTGTACATGTATAATTCGTTTAACATATACTCATTTCAACCGTGTGTGTGACCTTGTAGGTTCATGTAACGCTAGTAGTAAATATTAGAACATTTCTAATAATACAAACAATGAGTGACATCTAACAATATGTCATTGTCACCTAAGTTACAAGAAATAATGATTCGACATAACCTTTTTCGTGATTAACTCTTTTTCATGTATTACATCCTTTTGTCTTTTATATCTAGATTGGACACAAGTCATGGAACAGTCACACTTGTATAGTCTATCTAATATTTCTTGATATCTTGAGTAGAATATTATAAACGAATAACTATGATATCTCATATCAACTTATTCGAGCATGGCCATGCATTTCTAGTTTCACTCAATCAAGTGGCCTACGATATTACTCCTATTATGTATGAGGGATAAATCCTATCTTGATCAACCATATCCCACTACATAGATTGTGACATATCCAATATCAGTCTTTATAGTGTAGTCAGTTACGACACACGTTTGACTGTATCAAAACATGCCACTCACTATGTTAAAATAATGATGATCTCAAGTCTGGATCATACATGTAGTTATCACTATGAGCAATGCTGTGACTGTCACATATAATCCAAGAAATATGCTCATAGCGGGTCAGTCCAATATGTCGTTCTCTAACACATACTTATGTATTGATTTTGACATCTCTATGTCAATTACAACACTTTGTCATCGATCAACTACATGTTAGTCTTAATACATTATTTTGTCCATTCCCACAATAATACTCGACTAAGAACATTTAAGAATAACCATATTATTCTAAGGACTTTATTATAATTTAGTTTATTTATGCACACAGAATTGTAACTGAAAATAATAATGGGAATGCCTCTTTATGAATAAACAAGGTAAAACAAATGTTATTTACAATCATCTTATGATTGGTCTTTGGGCATACTCTAAAAGAAAAGGTAACTCTCCAGCTACAAAGAGCTGAGCGAGAAATACTAGAGAATGACAAGGACATAAAGAGTGTCATAACCCAAGCTAGTAAAATAGCCCAGCAGGTGGCAGATTTGGCTAACGGAATAATGTCATTAAGTCAAAATATGGATTCTGCATTGGACCGTGAAGGAAAAGTGACCTATTTGTTGAATGAAGTTAAAAAGTTAGGGGTTAGGGATCATCAGTATTTGTAAAGCATGGAAGAATATTTGATGTAATGAACCTTTTTGTTTAATGAAAGTCTTTCTACGAGGATCACTTTGCGACTAATATCTTCTTGTATTCATGTTTGCATTTCATTGATTCAAAAATATTCTATATTAGGGTATTTTACAAAAGAGAAGATGTTCTGTAATGTACAGAGATTGATAATGCTACGATTGGGAATAATTGGAGCATGAAGTAATTAGAGAGTTGAGAGAAGTGGGGCACCGAGTACGCAATAGAGACCTGTAGAATATTGTCAATCTTTTGTACGCAGACATCCAATCTTTATAGAATTCCTCCTAAAGGACTATTGGTGAATCAACACCTCATTTTGCGTTCATTGTGATAGTTTATACTTATTGTTTGCCTTTTACATTTTAGACATTTATGATGCATTTCATACATTAATTAATTAAATAATTAAATTTTACAGGCTCGATGGCAGTATTCGTGGACCAGTTGATAGAAATAATGAAACAAAGACTAGAGCAACTAGAAGATAGATTTAAGAAAGAGCTCAAGAAAAAATGGATGCTTTCAATACAAGAGAGCTTTGCCTAGTCCCTAATTTAGTCATTTCTCCAGATTTCATGGCTCCCATATTTATGCAGTATGATGACACCAGTTGCCCGAGGGTTCACCTCACTATGTTTTGCAGAAAATGGAAGGATACATAAAGAATGAAAAGTTGTTGATCCACTACTTCCACGATAGCTTGACAGGATCAACAGTAGTATGGTATAATCGGTTGAGCAGAAAGTAGACTCGATCTTGGAGTGATTTAGCTAGTGCCTTTTTGGGGCAATATAGACATGCCTTGGATTTAGCACCGAATCGACAGTTTCTTCAAGGCATGAAGATGATGCCAAATGAAACCTTCAAGGAATATGCCTTGAGATGGAGAAATTTGGCAACCCAGGTTCAGCCTCCTATAACCGAAGAAGAAATGACTCCCCTATTCCATACGGCTCTTCCCATCCTTTTCTTTGATAAATTGCTAGAGAAATCAATGAGCAGATTCGAGGATTTTATGAAGATAGGAGAAAGAATAGACTATGCAATCCAAGAAGGAAAATTAGAATCTAAGTCTAAGTACCAAACCGAAGAAGTAGAAGAAGAAAGAGAGGTAAATGAGTAACACTTCCAAAGATCTCGTAATCACAAAAGAAGAAGAAATGCCGATTCTTTTGAGCCATCAAGGAAAATTCCTTGAACAAGTGCAAACTTGTAAATAATATAAGTCTAAGTACCAAACTTAGAGTATCCATTGCAAACGTTTGGCCTCATTTGGTTGAAGGTCACTATCTCACTCCCAGACCTATAAAGAATATACCTGATCCATCTTCCTACAGTTTTGACCCGAATAGCACCTATGATTTCCATATAGGGGTATCGGGACACCCTACTAGGAAGTGTAGATCTTTGTTGGAAGAGGTCAAGAAGCTGATCAATAATGGGGTTTTGACCCAAGAATTGATCCAGCAATGGGGAATAAAGGAATTGGGGCAAGGCTACATAGCGCCAAGAAGGCCAAAATAAGTCAGCATCTGAAGGAGGATCTGAGGCCCTATCTTTCATAATTGTTCATTTTTGCATCGAGGAGTTCATTTTGAAGTAATACATGGAACCAACTTTACTACTTTTTGGTCCGAATGTAGCAGAGATCTTTTTATAATGGGCATATGTCATGTTTAATGATTTTCATTCAAATTATAAAAGCATTTTGCTTAACATGCAATGACCTTGAAAGCATATATATGTATATCTCTTCTTGCCTTTGTAGGTCACTGGATGTCAATTGCAAGAAGTGACATCAATTCTGAGATCAATTAGATGTTGTGATAATGATAAAGTCTAATTTTTCCCTTAACAGACTCTGGTCAGCAAAACGAGATTACTACTCCTTTGATGATATTCGATGAGGAAATAGCTCCAAAATTTAACCATACAAAGTTGCCTGAAATTGAAATTCAAAGCGTGGCCTTCTATGCACTGATAGATTATAATTGAAATAAAACTATATGTGCATAAAAGAAAAGAAAACAACAACAATAATGAATGAATATAGAAAACACACTTCTATGTTCGAAGCCTAGTAATAGGCATATTTGGATAAGAGTGTGGAATTTTGGAGGCACTCATCTGAAGCGATAGGATAAATAAGGTTGCAATGCACCATCCAAATCAAAACCCTTAGCTTCACGAGTGATGGTAATATTTTCAAATTATGACTATTCCGAGTAACTCGGGGTAATGTTGTTTGCTCCATCATTATCCTTGAGACAAAGGACTATGATGAGTTGATTTCCCTAAAAAATAATAATAAATTAGGGGAAGAAATAATAATGAAAAAGAAGAAATAAAGGAACAATAGTACAAGTACAATTGGAAGCACACATTTGCACCATAATGTTATTCTTAGAAAGATATTTTTGCACTCCAACGGTTAAACAAGTCCATTTTTTGGGCGGAGCAAAAAATGAGAATTAAGAAGGAATAGTTTTCTGTAGCAACGCGATAATCATGAGGATGAACCGAGTCATACAAAGGGGACTTCATGACTTCGAATCGTCACAACATTCAAAGTCTTTACAAACATAAACTATGCTTAGAATGATCACTAAAAGGTTGAATTTGAGGCGCTCTTGCACTTGATATCCAGAGCTCCTATTCTGCTTTTTTATTGTTATAATTTTGGTTTCAAGGTCCTGTATGTTAATCTAAAGGACACCCTTCATTAGAATGACGATCAACAAATTGACATTTTAAGCAAAAAAAGATTTCTATGGATTAATTCAGCGATGTGATTAAGAATACAAGGTCGTGAATTCAATTGACCGACCTAATGTAGAGTAATGACCCATCAATGACTGTGATGAAGATGAGGGCAAGAGTTCATATGTCAGATGACTCAGGGGGCTTGAAACATATTTTGACCATAACACTTTGATTGATTCAGAGAATAGAAGAATGAACTTGGACGAAAATAAGATCGCAGAGTGTGAGGAAAAATTTAGGGGTTTAACATTAATTTTCAAGAATTGTTTGACATTGTGCAAAAAAATTTATTTTCTTATCATTTCTTCCAAACACCAGTTTTAAAAATGTTTGGCATTTTTTTTCTAAATTTTGGTTATTTTAAATATTTATCATTTGCTTCGAACATTAGTTTTCAAACATGTTTAGCATTTTTCTCCCAATTTTAATCTTTAAATAATTATCATTTTTTCCAAACATCAGTCTTCGAAAATATTTGAAAATTTTTAAATAGTTATCATTTGCTCCAAAGATTAGTTTTCAAAAATGTTTGGCATTTTTCTCCCAATTTCAATTTTAGAAAGTTTATAATTTCTTCCAAACATTAATTTTAAAAAATGTTTAGAATTTTCTCTGAATTTCGATTATTTCAAATATTTATCATATGCTTTCAAACATTAATTTTCAAAAATTGTTTGACATTTTTTTAGAATTTTGGTTATTGTAAATATTTATCATTTCCTTCAAACATCTGTTTTAAAAATAATAATAATAATGTTTGGTGTTTTCCCCTCAAATCTTGGTTTTATAGATATCCATAGTTCTTTTCTCTAAACATTAATTTTAAAAAATATTTAGCACTTTTCGCCACATTTCAATTCTTTTTATCAAACATTAATGGTTGGCATATTTTTCCCGAATTTTGATTCTTTTGACACTTACCATTTCCTCCAAACATTAGTTTAAAAAAATAATATTTGACATTCTTTTTAAATCTTGATTTTAAGATAGTTTTTCCTCCCAAACATTAGTTTTCGAAGTGTTTGGCTTTTTCTCCAAGTTTTGTTTTCGAAATGATTGATTTTTTTCAAAAATTATTGATAAAAATTAAAGCATAAGGATCGAGAGCTGGTTCTCGTTGAGATACTATAAGAAGAATAAGATTGAGTTTAGGGAGTGAAGGCATTTTGCTTACCCCAATGATGAGACAGATGGAGACTCCAAGCGTTGAGTCAAAGACGAGAAAAATAGTCGAGCCCAAGACTGAATGGGGGCAATGAGATGAGGAAAGTCCCTATATAAGAGTAGTATTGGGACTAGAAAAGAGATTTATGAAAATGAGTAGAGACCCTGAAGATGAAGAAGAAGAAAAGTTACTCGCACAAGAAAAAGTGCGAGTCAAACACGATATAGAGATTCAATAAATGAAGATAAAGATTGAGGAGCATATTGCTGAGATATGGAGTGAAGAAATTCGATAATGACCTTTCAGGGAATAGGGTTATAAAATTAGATTTAAAAAGAAAAGAGAAAAAAAGAAAGAAAAAGAGAAGAGGAAGAGAAAAGAATAAAAAAAGAAGAAAATATTACATTGCATGCATCATATAGAGATCCTTATGTTAGGGGCATGCTAATATAGAGATCCTAATTTAGAAGATTTTGATCTGCAACTTCATGTTGAAAAGGTAGACCGCATCGAAGATTTTATATTGGTAGCCATGTTGGTTTGAATCCAGATTAAGAAAGATTTCGGTAGCCAAGATGGCGTGGATTCAGATCTTAAGTCCTTCAGGCCATCAGTAAGTCTTTCGGGCATGATGATAAGTCCTTAGTGCCACTGGTAAGTCCTTCGGGCATGGTGATAAGTCCTTCGGGCCATCAGTAAGTCCTTCAGGCATGATGCTAACCTTAATGTGATGTCAAAACCGATAGAAACTGGGGCATCATTTTAAGGGATTGGTAGCCTGTTGGCGTGAATCCAGATTAAGAGATATTTCGGTAGCCAAGATGGCGTGAATCCAGATCTTAAGTTCTTCAAGCCATCAGTAAGTCCTTCGGGCATGATGATAAGTCCTTCGGGCCACCAGTAAGTCCTTTGAGCATGGTGATAAAACCTTCAGGCCATCAGTTAGACCTTTGGGCATGATGTCAATATTTCTTTTTGATGTCGAGATGAGTACAAATCGGAGCATTGAAAAGTTTAAAGCTTGAAAGAATTGGCTGAGGAAGAGTGAAAAGTTCTAGAAGAACCCGTGATTTCAAGGCCAAGGACAGGGAAGTAGGACAAAAATGAGTGCTTTTGGTCTTTGCTTTGTTCTCGTTTCACAAGAACAAGCAAAGAGGGATAGATGTAATCACTCATTTTTGTTCGGCCATGTATATAGATGTTTAATACTATTAAATATATATGATGTTATTATGTGCGTATATGCATGTGTATGTGTATTATGTATATAGGTGTTATATATGAGTGTATTAATATATGTGTGTATGCATATTATATATGTATGTTATGTATTCATTATTATGTGTTTAATGTATGTATGTTTATTATCTATTTAGGCATAAATGTATGTTTGTATGTTTATACGTGTATGTGTATACATTGCATGTATTATTGTATTATTAATATTATATTATGTGTATGTGCGTATGTATTATGTGTATATGTAATGCGTATTAATGTTTGTATATTATGTGGAAGTAGATTTGTTTATATATGTATATGTGTATGCAAGTAAGTATGTTATATTATATGTATTTATTATTATTATTAGTTGTTATTATTATTATTATTATTATTAATATTAAATGGGATATAAGTAAAAATATAAAAAATGGATCTAATTTAAAATCACAGTATTTATTAATGTCCATGTTCATTTACAAATAAAACCCAAACTTTAATTATATAGGCTCGTTTAGCCCAAAACCCTAACAAAACCCTAAACTCATATCTAATAACTAAACCCTAATTATCATATTTTCCTTGTGCAGCCACACAAGGGCTGTTAGATCTGACCTTAATCTAACGGCCAGGATTAAAGAATAAGAGACCTTCTAGATCCGCCACGCGCGGCTCATCCTTTCCTCCACGCGCGCGTGCAGCCCACGTGCAGACTGTGCGGTTTCCAAGACACCACGTGTCTTCATCCAAGGGCGCTATGTCATTGAATAGAAGCCATCTCGACCGTTCGTGCTCCAAGCCATCTTAGCCGTTGGATCAGATCTAATCCAACAGCTAAGAATGAATCTAGCCGGATAAATGTTTTTATCTTCAGCAACCGCAGCCACATGGCTTCTTCACCAGCAATCGTCGTACTCTCATCAGCTCTCCCAACCACCGAACCAGTCAAAAATAATAAAGAAAACAATGGGATGTCAAAACCAAATCACCCACATTGTTATCCATTAAAGCTTGTTTATTTTTGTAAACAAAGATCGAATTAAAAGCATGTAAAAAAGGAATGTGATACTCACTTTTCAGATCAATACAAAAAAATAAAATATTTCCCAGAGGTATTCATATGTTCTTTCTTATTCTTGCATGCATTTCGAAAACAAAAGAAAACACAAATAAAAAAAGGATAAGAGGAAAGGAAAAGTCATACATTTCTATGGTTTCGGGTCGTCGTTGCCTTCGATGACCGAGGGTGATGTGCCGATGAACGACACCTCCGTAGCCTTTTATCTCTTCGAAAAAATTCTTGAATTTTTTAAGATAGAGGGAATTGGGATTTGATTTTGAAAGTAACCTCTTTTTTTAAAAAAAAGGAAAAATTGGGAGTTTTTAGTGGTCACCGACGCTGGCGAAAAGCGACCGGTGGCGGTTGATGGCAGCCGATATGGCCAGGTCACGGTGGTTTCTGGGTTATACCCATATGAATATCGAGAGAGAGTTGAGAGTTTTGGGGGAAAGCTTAAAAGGGGGAAAGATCTGATTTTGTATCTAAAGGGTATGTTTTATACCTTTAAAAGTTTTCAAAATGGTCTAATGGCACCATAAACCCCTTCGTCCCAAAGTATTTTGGCTTGCAGCCCTTTCGCGTTTTTAAATTACGTCAACAGTCCTTATTGCTTTTTTAAGGCGTTCAATTCCGTCCCTAAATTAGATTTTAATCCGGATGGATAAATACCCTATTTGGTCCCCTCTGCATATGCATATTTATTTTTTAGTACTTATATTTGGTATTTGTTTATTTGTTAAATCTTGTATTTTAATTACTTTAATTTTCACCCTCATGATTGTTAATATTTCAATATGTTTGTTGCTTTGTTTTCATTAAATATAATGTAATATATATTTCCTTTTTTAACCATATGTAGATATGTTTTTTTTGGTTTTCAATACTTTATGATACGTATATAATATAATTTTAATATAGGTATATATATACATTAGTATGTAGTATAATTTTCATTCATGTAATATATACATTTGGCTACTACGAAACCAAAACTATAGGTTTTATATATACATGCATACCATTGTTTGTAATATATGTATATAACATAGTTTTATATGATAGATTATTATAATATACATAATATGTTTTTTTGTTATATCGTTTATGTATATATTTGTGTTGGAGACATATTATATAATTTATTAGATCCTTCATTTTCTTGCATGCATTTTATCTTCATACCTTATTTATTTATGTTACCATTTATTTATATTTATTTTTGTTAGCATCCTTAATTTTATTCATGCATAATTAATTTTCACGTTTATTAATTGCAATAGTTTAGTTTAGTACTCGAGGCCTCGATATTCTAGTGGGAGTGTCTTCCGAGTCTTCAAGCGTCATCTTTTTTGGTATAATAGGTTGCGGGTTAGGTTGCTCGATTTGTATGTTCATGCATTTTGGGGTTAGATTTTAAATTAAACCAATTTTTTAATTTTTCTTTGCATTTGTGACACGAACCTTTAAGTACTAATTTTTGGGCGTTGTGGGGGTGCTAACCCTTCCCCACACGTAACCGACTCCCGAACTTAGAATTTATGGTTTTGTTTTTTGGTGTCCGGTCAACCTTACTCAAGTGACCGGTGGCGACTCCAAGTTTTATTTAAAAATATGAACTTTTCAAGAATTACCCTCATGTGCCATTTTTAATTAAAAATAGATTTTTCAAATGATCCTGGGTTTTTTTTTTGTCGTTACATGTACAAAGGGGTATCGATACGCGGGAAGCCGTATCGATACAAAGAGTTCATTTTATCGGTACCAGTTTTGCTCACTAGAATCCTGATAACTTGTGCAATAAAAATCGTATCGGTACGCCTATAAGGATAATAGTACAAGATAACTAAAATTCAAAGTTATGATTCTAATAAATTGACAAGGCAACGGTCGAATATTTATTGCAAATGATTCGGAAAATCTTAACACCCGGTACTGGTACGAATAAAGTCGTATCTATACTTGAAGGCAAAATTGGTTCCCAAGTTGAATGGCGTACCGATACGACTACACGCTTATCGGTAAGCCATTAAGTCTAAAATGAAATTTCAATAACGAAAAACTGTATCGATATGGCCAAGAGCGTATCAATACTCCTGGACCAATTTGACTATTTCAAGCACCAAAGCACTTACAAAATATTTGGGGTTTAATGTTTTGACTTAAAAAATCATTTTAAATTCAGATCCTTATCAATTTTGTGAATCTTTTGAATACTTAAAAATTTATCCTTTTTACAAAATAGTCCTTATTTTCCATTGTTATATCAAAATCAAATATAAGTTTTACAATAACCAACAATGTCGTCTTCATGGTTCAAACACTACTCCGTGTGCAAGTTTAACAAGTACAATAGTAAAAAAGTCATTGTTATTCCTATACTCAGCTTCATACTTGATTATTTATAGTTAATTTCAAATTCATATTTTTCAAAACTAAATTGCCGCCTTTCTGTCGGGCAGACTGAGAAACGCCAGTTATGCATAATGTTTTGAACATTTGTATAGTCTGCCCGATGCTACGGTTGATGCTTAAGGGGAAAGATCAATGCAGCCAGTGTTTCACTTGCAAAATGCACTCGAACATCGGCTAAATGGAAACAAAAAGATAAGCATGAAAAAAGAGTGTAAGATGAACCGAACTAAAAATGGAACCTTTCATTTGATTTTTTCTTCTTTCCGTAAAATTGATCAAAAGCAGCAACAAGCTATTTCATGTGATATCGAACCCTCTTGAAAAGAAAGAGAAAAGGGCGAAATATCCCTCCAAAAGATGAACTTTTTCAGCACAAATAGCCCCTAATCAGTCCTTTCTCCCAACCAACCTTAGAAGACATCGAAAGAGATATAAGAGAGGGGGAGGGGAGGACCTAATCATCTGCCATTAAAAAATTGGAACCTCTTTGGATTTACTGTGCAAGGACAGAAAAAAGTCAAGCTTCAGATGTGGAGTCAGATGAGATTGATTCAGAAGAAGCTCCATTCGACTTGGTCGCAAACGATTCAGCCAGCTTTGGCAGCATGCCATGGCAGAGTTTCATAGACGGCCTCAGTTTCATGTACTGTAAAAACCAAATTTATAGCCAAAATAAGCAAATGACATAGGAATATTTTCTTAACTACTTATTTTATATAACACCGAGTAGCTCCACAAAAACCATGCAATGGCTATAGAGAAAAAACATATTCCATTATTATGCTCACCATCCAATAGATAGATCAACCAGCTCCATATAAACTATCCAATGGCTATAAAGAAAAACACATTCAATTATGTTTACCATCCAAAAGATAGATCATGACTAGCTCCATATAATTTTTGGCATATATGCTTAAGGATCATTAGGAGCAATAATACTAGGAAACAACTCAGTAACTTCCACGAAAAAATTATTGAATAAAACCTGTTATATAAGTTAAGGGAAGGTACAGCAAAAAAGAAGAAAGAAGTATCTTACCTCCTGGTAAAAAGCATTGATCTCCTCCTCTGTAAGGCCTTCATCCTCGGCAGAATTTTCTTCCCATCCAAGAGATCGAAGGAATGCAGCCTCTTCTTCATCTGGATAGACCGTATCAGAGGAGCTAAAATCCTTTTCATCATCATTAGAAAATCTTTGAGGCTCTTGACAGACATCATCATTGCTAGTTGCTGCAGTACCATTCCCATTAGCATGAGCTGTCACAGAAGCACTGACTACTTCCTTCCTAACTTGAGATTTCTCTGTGGTAGAAGATGAAATATGAGGGTCTGAATCTGAAAGATCAGCAGAAGAGTTTGATGAGGTCTTCTTCTTCAGGAGTTTAAAAAAATCATTTCGGCTCTGGGTTTGAGCCAAAGAAGGCCTCTTTTCCACAGTGAACCCAGTTATTGGATTCAACGGAGCACCCTTGCGCTCCCCAACAGAAAGCTTCAAGTTGTTTGAGTTTCTTGCAGCAGCCGATGAAACAGGAGCAATGACATGTTGGCTAGTAATAACTCTGCTGTTTGCAATTGTAGTTGGACTGGAAATGTCTTTTTGAGTAGGTGATGACACCCCATTCTCCCATCCTGGTTTGAGAACCAAAAGCTTACCGGATGTCTTCGGCATGTCAGACTTGACATGTCCACTATTAAGAGATTGATTACCATTATGAATAATAGAAGGCCGCTGCTGCCCACTCTTCACAGCCATATTCACCTCACTTGTTCTTGATGCTGGTTTGGCTTTTGATTTATCCACTGAATTGAGAACCTGTTCAGAAATTAGGTAATTATTATCTGACACTTTGAATGTCTATTACCTGAAATTTTAACTGTTAATAAGTGGTTCATTTATCCATGCTGTATACAGGTAATGCAAGGAAAAAATAGAGCACTTTGGTTAATCTTAGCATTTAAAATTCCAGTGAAAATGTATAAAAGCAGCACAAGTCTGTATCAGAATATTCAGATGATAAAGAGAAGTCCTCATGGACTTCAAACCATCCATCATAAACAAAGCCAGAGTTTGAAAAGACATGGGTTGCTTAGGTGATGAATGGATAGGTCTAGCATAACCTTTTTCTTTTTAAATTCTAATCCATCAAGAAGACAGTGGGTAGGGTCCTTGAAACGTTATACTGTTCATCAATTGACTGTATTTAATTGATGATACTGATTAAACAAATAGCATCAGACATAATGAGATTTTATCAAAATCCTCATTCTTTTCGTTCTATCATGATCAGAGAAAGTAATCAAGATCAACAATCTCAGCATACTCACGAGACATACTGTAATTCCATATCGACCCAATATAAAAATTTGCAGCAACTTATGGCTGCAGCATATATCTGAAATATATTCTCATGAACTGTTGCTTTAAAAGAACATTCAGAGCATTATGGAACTTTTGTCAAATCAGCCAATAATCTAAATCAGATAAAACACAAATATATCTGTATAGCACATTGTACACTTCAATAAAAAAAAGTGATTTGAAAAATACACAAAATTCAAACATAAGGGGGGAATTGCCAAGAATAAAAAAATATATATTCTCACAAACATATATGGATAGTACATTGTACACTTCAATAAAAAAAGGTAAGTTGAAAAATACACAAAATTCAAACATATGAGGGCAATTTCCAAGGAAAAAAAGCACAAACGGAAGGAAAGGAAGGAGCAAGCAAGCGAGAAGGGCGCAGGATGGATAGGATAAGGAAGTACCATTTTTGTACCGCCGATATTCTCACGATGACAGGGGATCATGACCAACTTTGCATGCTATAATTTATAGAGTGAAATGTCTTTAAAGCCCGTAAATTATGCAGAGAATAGTAAAGGGTTTGGGAGAAGGTTTGCATTAATATCCAGTTTGATTAGAAAACTATAGATCTATAGACATTTTTGGGTGCAACTAACAGCAGTCAATGGCGTAAATAATTATAATTATTCAAGTGCGAACATGAGGGATTGCTGATGATAAGAATTTCAAGAATGTTAAAACAGAATTAAAATATCATATAAGCTAATATTCAGGTTAAAGAGTAGCTAAAATCCAAAGAGCAAAAAAGATGTAGCTTGGCACTCTGACGCAGGAGCTTTATCTATTTTATAACCTAACTCATAGAGGAAGACTAGCATTCAAACTCCAAGAGAAATAAAAACTAGGAAACAAGAACAAAATCTTATATTTAAAGGATGAAAATCAGAAAGAAAAAACAAAAACAGCATATTGTTTTCATCAAGCCATTGTAAATGTGAATTAGTATGACCAACAAAAAGAACATGAATCTTTTTTGTTTGATCAAAATTTTGGTGATATTGCCTGACAACTTGATCAAAGAAGGATAATGTCCAGCACAGAAGTACCAAAATAAAGTTTTCACATAACATACGAAACATAAATGCAGATAGAAGTCATTAGATATAAATAAATATACAGTATACAATGACTGGTTGATATAAATGAAAAGAAGGCAGAAGGGAAGAGGGAAGGGAACCAAAATTGTTTAATAGAGTAAAACTACAAATTAAACAGGGCAATAGAACAATAGTTTTTCTGAAAGTGGAGGCAAATAGCTTACTGAACCCTTAGGCATTGAAGGTGTCACTGGTATTAGTTGCCTTGATTGCTTAATGGCCAGCTCCTCACGCCTTTGAGTATTGACAGATAACTGTATCAAATACAATTGTCTAGTTAATCACAAATATAAGTTATAATTTTAACGTGCAATAAGAACTATCTAAGCCAGTTACCTGTGGAGCAGTACATGCTCGTGAAGGAGCTTGAGCTAGTGCTACTGCCATATTAAGACCAAACGTGACACTCGGAGCCCCAGAAACAGAGGTGGAAACAGTTAGGGGGACAGGCAAGGAACCTGTGCTACTACTTCCAACCACACTAGGTGTTTCTGCCAAAGCAGAGGTCCATCCTTCTCCATCAATCAAAGTTGAATTGCCAACAGATAAACACTGAGAAACTGAGCTCAAACCAGGAGATGAAACTCTAGCTATCTCAGGCACCGATTGCCTCTCTTCAGTTCCAAGAGAGGGAAAATCTTTCTGAAATGCAGCCTTGTGGATGCTACTCCCAATAGCGCCCCCAGAAACCAGACCATTGCCATTGTTATTGCTACTATTACCGTTGTCTCTTGATTCCACCGCAGTCCTTTGCCGCAAAGGTTCAGCTTGTTTCGAAGAGACTGTAGAATGAGACTGCCGAAATGTATCTCTCTTCAACCTAGAGGTCGAGATACCTCCTAATTTCTCAATCCTACCATTTAAAATACTTTCTAAAGGGTCAGAAGAATCATGGTCCCAAAGATCTCCAAAGCTTAACCTCTCCTTATCCCTTTCTCGATCCTTATCACGATGACTCCTGCTAAAACTACTATAAGCATGCCTTGAAGAACCATTACTAGAACCCCTCCATGAATTCAACGAATATGCTCAATCCAAAAATGCCAAACGAGGGGAATCAAAATCACTAATACTCCTAGAGTTTCTACTTCTCCCATGATGCACCGATGAAGAAACATCTAATACAACAACAGGAATCCAGTCATTATATATTCCCAAAAACAAATACAAAGCTTCCTACAATGGCAACTACTCAGTCTTAATGCAATGAAAAAGACATAGGGCACAAAAAATGAAAAGAAACAGTGCATATAGGAGATACAGGTTCAAGAGTAACATTGCAATCAAGTATAAATGGAAGGAGAAACGCAATGGGCATTTGCAAGGGTACCTGGGTGAGAAGAGGAGGAAGCAAAATGGTGGGATGAATTGCCACCCTCACTAACAGTGCCAGTACTTCTCAACCATTCTGGAACTAATTCTGGTTCACTTCTTTCCATAACGGACACTGAACATAATCATCAGGGGGGGAAACCTCCCTAACCCACCAAATTATTTTTTATTCGACGAAAAATCACAAACTCTTAACTCTGTCCCTAGTCATTCAACTCAACTAAACCAAGGTTTCCAGTAACTTTGAAACGATTTAATGGGTTATTCAACAAATGGATGATAATGAATTGTTTGATCAAAAAGAACAGATTTTTAACACAAGTGTGAAGACATTAAAATAAGGAGGTTATATTTTAATTAACTCTCTCCCTGTATCACCGTTTTTGATTAAAAGATGGATTTGCAGATTGCTGAATTTCCAGCTTCAAACGATTCAAATAAATGGGAAAATAAAAGAAAGATCCAAAATAATCAAACACTCGTAAAACAGTTCAATAAGAAAATAACAATAAATTTGGAGTAAGATTAAGAACCCTACATAAAATTTCAGTTTTAAGTTCCCAACGCTAGAGTTTGAACACAAAAGGGCAAAGAGGAAAATTGGGAAAATTTTCTAGACAAAATGACACGAGCAGATAAAGAAAAGTGAGAGTCCTAACCCTAGCCTCCGCTTCGATTTGGGATATTTAGTAACCGTTTTTTTTTTAAATAACGGTATCCCAATCCAAATAATGCGTTTATTTTCCCGGGAAAGATAAAAGGATAATTACGGTATAAGATAATGAGAAAGAAACCGAGAGAGAGTTTCAGTGGGAGTGAAAGTGAAGAAATTGACAATGTAGAAGCAAAAATGCCAGTTCTTTTGTTTTAGGATTGCCCCTGCCCAAAAAAAATTAGGGTTTCGTTTCTTTAGTTTGTTTCAAAGACGGTGGCGCAAAATTGTCTTTCTGTTCGTTTCTTTTTTTCTAATAAAATATGTATATTTGTTTTATAATAATTTTTTTAATATATAACCCCAAATATTTTATTTCTCGTAACATTATATTTGTTAAAGTAAATTTAAAGTCGAATTGAAAAGAATTCGACTATAAACAATAAACAAAAAATGGTTTAAAGTCTTTTGTTGTTGATCTAGCTAATTTTTTTATTGTTAAAAATTTGATTACCGTGAGTAAGACTTTAAGCCATAATTTTACTGTTGCAAATGTAATATTCTTAAAAATAAAATAAATAGTGCCATCCATATATTGAAAAAAATTATTGCAATATTTGAGTATTTTTCCATAAAAAATGTATATTCTTTAAAAACTACTTGTTCCAGATTATTTCTATCATATTATTACTAATGTGTTTTAAATATTTTTGGATAAAACGTAATTATATTATATTATTTTAGATTAAAAATTCATTTAAGTTTTAAAAAACAATTTTAAAAGATAACTTATTAGATAGAATTAAGTTAATTAACATGAATATTTTAATAATAGTTTATTATTTTAATCAGTGTAAAAAATATATTGAAAATTATTTAATAATATGTATATTTATATTTATATTTATAAGATAATTTTATCTACATACGATGGATAAAATGGAAATTCAAAAAATTTTGTTAAAAATTTGAAAATTTATGTTAAAATAATAAATCCATTTAAGATTTTAGTAATATTTAAATGTGTATACACATTAATAGAACTCTTATACGCAATGAATAAAACTTTTATTGCACATTGATAATTAAGAAATTTTATGATATAAATAAAAATTTTATTGCACATTGATAATTAAAAAATGAGTAAAATACTGCAATGATCACTTATGTTTTCGCTGATACAGTTTTGATCACCGATTTTCAAAATTGACCGCTAAGGTCACTTACGTTTTCGATCGGTAAAGTTTTGGTCATTGAGACGTTTGTTACCGTTAAATGTTAATGACTTGCTGATCTGGCAGCGGAAGAATAAGGGTAAACTACTACAATGGTCACTTACGTTTAGTTAGTGTAAAATTTGGTCACCGATTTCAAAAGTTGAACATTTTGGTCACTCACGTTTTCATTGTGTAAACTTCTGTCACTCAAATGTTTGTTTTTGTTACCCTAATGACGTGCAGGTTAATAAAAAAAGGCTTATTTTTAATTTTACCTCTAAATTTTTAAAAGTTTATTTTTAACCCAAAAAGAAAAAACGTTAATATCTTTCTGTTGTGTTGATCAACCGATGTACAAATGGCCAAGAGGGGGTGAATTGGCTTTTAAAAATTGGAGGGAGGAAATTGGTAAATAAAAAGTCATGGAACAAGAGATTTAGAGAGGTTCAAGCTTCGAATAAGCTCTACATCCACTACCTTAGCTTTCACTAAGGATTTTGAACCAATTTCACTAGAAATTCTTCTCCTTTTCTCGGATTAGGAGGAAACCTTACAAAGAGATTAAGCTTTCTACCCAAAGCTTAATCAAGACTCACTCTTTTACAAAGAAAGATGGCAAATAGAAATTAACCTCTCAAAGGTAGATATTTTGCCCCAATTACAAGTTAACTCAACCCAACTTGAAAGAAAATAGATATAATAGAATTACATAAGTGGGTACAAAGATTTGACTCTATAAGGCTCAAAGTGGTTGGATTTTTTCTTGATTGCTTTTAACTAGATCATGAGTTGTTGTTGTAGCTTTTAAGGCTTGCTTTTGAGACTCTATAAGGCTCTCTTTTTCCACCATAAATACACTTCTACAACCTACCGTATTGGTACACGAAGGGACGTATTGGTGCCGTCTCAAAACAGAAAGAGTCGTTATGTACAAAATACAAGGCGTATCGATACGCGGGGTAGCATATCGGTACGGTCTTAGTGTAAGATAAGGGGCGTATCGATACTGGAATGCCGTATCGGTACGGGATTTGCTCACTGGAATTAAAGATGAAAGTTTAGCAAAAAAAGGTATTGGTACGCTTCTAAGGCGTGTCGATACGGTTCAACGACCATTTAAACTCCACTGATTCCTATAACTGACAAGCAACGGCTATAAAATTTAATGCAAAAAATTTGAAAATCTGACCAACCCGTATCGATACGGGGTAACCAATTCATGCCCACAATCATCATGTTTAGCTCTTAAACTCCTCGAAAGATAATTTCATTAAGTTTATCGGGAACTCTATTTCTTATATTTTTATCGAGCAATTCCACATGTTTAGCTCTCCCTTACATTTCAACCCAACAAATTTGTGACCGCTATATTACTTGAATTGGGTTTTAAAAGGATATCTCATTCACTATTCCACTTCGTAATTATATACGAATGTGTAAAGCTAGGACTCTTCAACATCAATACAAGTTTATCCAAAAAGATGGGATGTACCTTCTATGATTTTCGAATCATCCCAATCTTTATCAGTCATAATGTTATAAACTCGGACTGATATGTGCAATCCTAGCTATGAAGCAAATTCAGATGGTTTTCTAATCTAGCTTAAATCTCGGAGCAACAAGATAGCTCCATCCAATTTCTCGGTATCCAAACAGTGGAATTCGTCCAGTGTAATCCTTAGGTTATTCAACTATAAATCAACAATCACTGGACCTTAATCTGTTTTTCCTTTCAATTCAGATGTACTTTTCAGTTCCTTAATCCGGCACAGGCACTTCTTGTTGTACCAGTGCCCTTTTCTTGTTCCGATTTATCCGAAGGGTTATCATTAACCTTATTGTTACTGCTCTTAATTCCTTCCAAAGCTTCCAATTTACTAGTTCATCACGCTTTCTTAACTCAAATTTTTCTTATAATTCCTCCCAATTTACATTAGTAAGGAGCGACATTAATCAGATCATAAAAACATCATATCAGTAATATTGATATCCAGTGGCATGTATACTCCTTTTAACATAAAACCATTTCCATTTAGGCCGAGAATTGGCTAAACCTATAAATCTGATACCAATAAATGTAATACCCATTTTCCAGTATCCAACACTGAATACGAGTCAGAGGTATCACAAAACATTCATAAAACCCTCTACATCTGTAATTCGGTAAAATTTTGTTTCTTTAAAAAATATTACAATGTATTTAGTTTTTATTTACAAATCTAGTTATTCGCGTAAAGTTTAAAAATAATATTTTCATCATCAAATCGAGTTTATTTTTAGGCAGCAACTTATCAATTTAATTTGTCTTGATATAATTAATAAAACTGCCTAAAAACTGCCTGATTTAAAATTCATCCAGGTACCAAATAAAATACTAATTCTATTAGAGCAGGCATACCCTTTTAATATACATGCCAACTAGTAAATATCAAACAGTATCAAAAGATATCTTACTGATATTGATGTACTTGTTATCGATTGATGATGTCCGTATATGCTCCTTACTCCAACTATTTATTGTTTCCTACGTGTAAAACAGTTACGCGCTAAGTATTTACTTAGTGAAGCAATAATTTAAATTCAAGTGCAATTGTCATAATATCAATATTAATGATTAACAATGCATATGATCACGTTACCATTATATGCTCGTTAACATAAATAAATATGTATATCAAAGTGATAAGATTAGATCTTACCAATATTGTTGCCATTTCCATCCGTAAGCTTTCAATGCTTACTAATACCTTTTTCCCATTTCTATCTGCAAGCTTTCAAGCTTATCTTCCTGTTTCTTTTTTATTCTTTTCAATATATTTAGCCTAAGGTATCGAATTAAGAGATTCTATGTACATGAGTCATCCCCCCATACCCAACCTTTCTTGAGTATGCATATTATTTGCACCGTAGTGCTTAGCACCCTAAGTTCTTCCGTATACCCAAACCTTGCATGAGTATACCCTCATTGAGTATTAATAAAATTGCACCGTAGTCCTTTCCTTCATTGTACCTTGATACTCCCATGATTCGAACTTAACTTCATAATTCAAATAAGTAAAATATTTGTTATATCTCAATCTAACAATATCTTAGACATATTGGCCAATATAATCATTTGAATACAAAACCTACAAACATTTCCTTTTCTTCCTTGTATTGTTCAAAAACTCATTATGGTCATTAGTGACCAATTTGAACTTCCATTAACCCTTTTCAAGCTTACTATTCAACCTTAGATACAAAGTGTATCAATTCTCATTTTCTGGCAGTTTGCAGTACCTCCAAAGAAATATTTCTATAAAATAATATACAACTCAGAATTCGATTCCTTTTGTTCTGAAAGAAACTAGATTCAATAAGCTTTTCAACCATATAAATTAATAGCTCAAATTCAACTTGTACGATTTATGGCGAATTTTCAAAGTCAGTTACAGTGCTGAAATTCGGAACAGACTTGTGTTCTGTTTTCTGACCTTTCGTCACTTAAAAATTCATATATTTTGACTTGGAGCTCGAAATCAATTTCCGTTTGTTGGACACGGAACTAAATGAACAAATATTTACATCGGTATAAAATTCATCATCTAACCATTTTTGTAGAATTTACGGTGAATTTTCAAAGTTACTTCCCTAAACTAGTTTTTCTACACAACTTCCATAAACAACTTCAACTTTTATACTAACTTCTCCTTACTTTTCTAATTTTCAATTTAATCCAATTACTTTCTGTAAACCATCATCTTATGACCTTCTTCATCAAATAATTATTCACAATAATTCTCCTTAATTTTCCTTCTTTACCGAAATAGTCACTAAAATGCAAAGATAAGGATTCAAGCTTCTTAACTTTGCAATTCAGTCCTCAATTCAACATTACTACCTTAATTCCATTATTACAACTAAAAATTAGATTTAACCCCCGTAAAAAACTTCAATTTCGATTTGGTCACTTAACTTTGACAAATTGTCAAAATGGTCACTAATTCAATTCAACATCAATTTGGCATTCTAACTTCATTTTCTTATCTCTAACATCATTAATAACACAAATACACTCCAAATTATAAAAATTCAGATTTTGTCCTTCAACATTTCAAGTTTCCAAAATGGTCCATGCACAATTTAACTTAGGGTTTTGCTTCCAAACAACAATTCAAGCTTACTAGATCATTATTTCAACATCACAAACCCTAAATTAAACTTGAATCCATAAACCCTAATCATCTTCATAATAATCAAAACATGTAAAACTTAAATCTCAACTCAATATCATGATTTTAACATCATACTAGCTTGATTTCAACTTGAATTCAATATATCAAAAGATAGAGCTTGAAGAGTAGAACAACTTTGTAGTTGAAGAGATTACCTGAAAACCGAGTTTCGGGGCTTGAATCGAGCTTGGAAATTTTTTTCTTTCTTTCCCTAGCCCTCACGTTTTTGTCTGGAAAAGATGATCAAAATGTTTATCTTTTCACTGTTATTTTACACATATATCTATTAAATGAATATTAAATTCATTTAATAGTGAAATTATAATTTTGCCCTTTTTATCCAATGGTTGAGATTGATTTTATCATCAATCAAGGGCCAAGATTTAATCTTCAATTCCATTCTTCCAAAATTGCCCTTATAACTTTTTAAATATTTCAAAATTGCATTTGGGGCCAAATGACCAATTTGCCCTCCAACTAGTCTTTATTTACTAGTTTGTTTCCAAATTGCCATTTTATTATTATCTAACTAAATCTAGTTAGAATTCAACCAACCATAATAAAATATTCTTAAAATAACATTTTATGAATTTTCCATAGCTTTTGGATCAGTCTCTAAAATTTCCATTCGATTCAATATACCGATAAATAATCATTTACTCAGAAATAAACTGTAGGATTCATCTTGAATCAAACTAAAAATACTTTCAACACTTGGAAATGAATTTTATAACCTTTCTCTATCATATGGAAAATTTTCAAAATTTTCCAGTTCGATCTGGGCATCCGAATTCCACTTAAACTTTAACTACGATTTTCCCAATAATTGAAGTATCAGATCGAACCAATAATTCTGCATTCGATTCACACCCTTAGGAGATCTGTTTATTTATGAAATAAAAACCCTTAAATTTTGGGAAATTAAAATTTAGTCCCCAAACTTTTCCAAAGTTTATACTTTAACCATAAAATTTTCAAAATTTACATTTTGGTCACTACCTTTTTAAACTTCAATTCCTATTCCAATTTTCCTTGGAATTCAACCAAACTTTAATAATACCTTATTCAATTCACTATCTATCACATGAGACCTTTAAACCTTAGAAATTTCTTTTCCAAAACCCATAATTAAAGAAATCCCAACTTTCGCATTTTTGTCATCTTAGTCACTAAGTTAGCTTTTAAGCTATTATCTTAGTATTAAATGACCCTTAATCAACTTAGTAAATTTTGGGGTATTACAAAAACCACATGTATTGACTCTTCTACAACTAAAGTTCTCTTATTAAATACATGATAGGCTTTAGAGTTTAAAGAATACCCTAGGAAAATGGCTTCATCACTTTTAGCATCAAACTTGCCGAAATTATCTTTTCCATTGTTTAAAACAAAACATTCGCAACCAAATGGACGAAAATAGCTAATGTTAGGCTTTTTGAATTTTAAAATCTCATAAGGTGTTTTCTTTAAAATAGGCCTAATCATTATTCTATTAATTATATAGCAAGTCGTATTAGTGGCTTCCGCCCAAAAATATTTTGGCAAGTTGTTTTCACAAAGCATGGTTCTAGCCATTTCTTCTAAAGTTTGATTTTTCCTCTAAACAACCCCACTTTGTTGAGGTGTGTAAGGAGCGGAAAAATTATGGCTTATACCATTTGAGTTGCAAAAATCCTCAAAACCTAAATTTTGAAATTCGGTACCATGATCACTCCTAATGTGATAAATGAGCTGACCAAGATTATTTTGAGTAATTTTTAAAAATGTGATGAATTTTTCTAAAGCCTCGTCCTTAGTACTTAAAAATAGAGCCCAAGTGTATCTAGAAAAATCATCAATTAAAACAAAAGCATATGATTTTCCACCAAAGCTCATAGTTCTAATAGGGCCAAAGAGATCCATATGGATCAATTGTAAAACTCTACTAGTTGAAACATCATTAATAGGTTTGAAAGAAACTCGTTTTTATTTGCCTTTTTCACAAGCATCACAAATTTTGTCAAGAGAAAACTTAATTTTAGGCAAACCTCTAACTAGATCTTTGGAAACCAATTTTTCTAAAACATCATGCTTGCATGCCCTAGTTTCCTATGCCATAGCCATGCATCATGTTCGCTTTTAGCAACAAAACATGCATCAAATGTATGAACGTCATCTAAATGCACCATGTATATGTTTCCTATGCGATGACCAATGAGTACAATTTGATTTGTTTCAATGTTCAAAATTTTGCATCCACTTAAATCAAAAAGAACATTGAAACTATTATCACACAATTGACTTATGCTCAAAAGATTATGTTTTAGACCATTGACATATAAAAAAATTATCTATAAGTATAGAGGAGTGATTACCAATGTAACTAATTCCTTCGATGTGGCCTTTGGAGTTGTCACCAAATGTTACTTTTGGAGTATTCCCAAAGACCAATCATGAGATGGTTGTAAAAGACATATTTGTTTTATCTTGTTTATTAATATAAAGCCATTATTATTATTTCAGTCTTATTCTGTGTATCTATAAATAAACTGAATTATAATAAAGTCCTTAGAATAATATAGTTATTCTTGAATGTCCTTAGTCTAGAATTATTGTGGGCTTAGACAACAATAATGTATTAAGACTAATATGTAGTTGATTGATGACAAAGTGTTGTCATTGACATGGAGATGTCAAAATCAATACATAAGTATGTGTTAGGGAACAACATACTGGACTGACCCGTTATGAGCATGTTTCTTAGATTATTATGTGACAGTCGCAACATTGCTCATGGTGATAACTACATGTATGATCCTCAAACTTGAGATCACCATTATTTCAACATCGTGAGTGACATATTTTGTACGGCCAAATGTGTGTAGTAACTGACTACACTATAAAGACTATTATTGGATATGTCACAATCCATGTAGCGAAATATGGTTGATCAAGATAGGATTTGTCCCTCCTATATAATAAGAGTAATATCATAGGCCACTTGATTGAGTGGGACTGGAAAATGCATGGCCATGCTCGAATAAATTGATATGGGATATCATAATTATTCGTTTATAATAGTCTACTCAAGATATCAAGAAACACTAGATGGATTATACAAGTGTGACTAATCCATGACTTGTGTCCGATCTAGATATGAGGACAAAAGGATGAAAAAAAAAAGAAGTTAATCACAAAAAAGGTAACTTAGGTAGCAATGATGTATTGCTAGATTCCATTCATTGCTTGTAATATTAGAATTGTTATGGATATTACTGCTAACGTTACATGAACCTACAAGGGTCACACCCTATGATTGAAACGAACAAATATCGATTAAATAACATGTGTACAAACTTGTTGTACACGTAATTAGTGAGAAACCAAAATTGTTATAATTATTATAATTATAAATAATTCCGTTTATATATATATATATATATGTGTGTGTGTGTGTTAATATTTGATAATTTATTGTAATTATCAAATTTTATTAAAGTATATATATATCTAAAAGAAACCTAAGTAAAGTAGAATCAGATTCTACATATTTAATTATATTCGGTTAAATATATTGTATATTTAAGAATCCATATTTAATTATTATTAGGTTTTTAGATGCTATATAAAGGCATAAGGTCTAGCAACCACTGATTCCTGTTTTTGAAAAACCTCTCTAATAGTTAGAGAAGAAAAAATATTATTCGTTTCATTCGGGTAGACTGCGTAGAGGTCAGAACGCTATTGTGATGACTCAGATTCGATTTAGTTATTCCGAATTCCCTATGGATTTCCAGATTCCAGATTTATTAAGGTAACGTTTCATCCTTTATCAATTTGAATTCGTCTCTTGTACATGGATCACTGGTGGATTACGCCAGATAATTTTTCCGTTGTGCCATGGGGTGTACTAGCGTTTCCCAACAATTACTACTCCTCCACTTTTTGGCTTTAGCTCCAAGAATCGACTCTTGTCACCGGTCATGTGTCTTGAGCATCATCCACTATCAAGGTACCATGATTTTTGCCATGAAGCTTTAGCCTTGTAGCAATGCTCCCCCTAGAAACAAAGACTAAGTCTTGAATTTTGGTACCCAAACCATTTTGTGTATATGGAAATTAGTTCCCAAAAACTTGGTTCCCTTGGAAATCCAAGATGACATAGCACTAATATTGTTAGAAGCTACTAGTTCCTTAGGAACCCATACACTTCTAACTCTCCTACTATGTGAGTGCCTTCAGAAGCTTCTTTGTTTGTAGCCATCAAAGTTCCTTTTTACATAGTTGGGTTTTGAAGATTGCCTCTTTTCAAAATTAGTTGCCCCAACTTTGCTCAAGGAAGCTTTGAGCTCATTCACCACCTTGTGGTGATCATCATGAAACTTAGAAAAAATGTTGTTTAAATCAATATTTTATTTTTCAAAGTATTTTTGTTCTTCTTGTAAACCCAAAACTTTCTTTTCAAGTTCCGAGTTGGTTTTAGAAATGGAATCATTTTGGATTTTCAAATCGGAGATAATTTTCTTGTTTTTTAAAATTGATTCCTTGTATTTCTCAACCAACTCATCATACACCTCTTGCAACTCATCATAAGCTTCTTGAAGCTCATCGAAAGTAAAATCAAAAGATGATGAGTTAGAGGTTACCTTTGGATCCTCCTCAAAAGACATGAGGCAAAGGTTGGCGACTTCTTGATCTTCTTCATTGGATGACTCCAAATCGCTCCAAGTAACCACATTTGCCTTTAGCTTCTTCTTCTTTCTGAAGCTTTTCTTTTTGAGCTGGGGCATTCATTTTGTATGTGCCCCGACTTCTTGCACTCATAGCATATGAGTTGATCATTTTCTTTCTCTTTGTTATTGTTCTTGAAGTCTCCATTTCTTTTGAACTTTCTTCCTCGGTTGGACTTCATGAACCGAGTGAATCTTTTGGCTAGCATAGCCAACTCCTCATCTTCCTCTTCACTTGAATCACTCTCTTCTTGTAAAGTTATTAGAGCAATTTCAGTTTTCTTCTTCTCTACTTCTTTCTTCTTCATCTTCTTCTCTTCTCTTTTTTTCTTCCTTGCTTCATGATCTCATGAGTAAGGACAGAACCTATGAGAGTATTGAGCTTAAAGGTCTTCAAATTCTTTGCCTCGATGATGGCGTTTCTCTTATCATACTATGACTTGGGAAGAGAGTAGAGTAATTTCCAAACAAGCTTGTCTTCGGGGATGGCCTCTCCAAAGCCCTTGAGACTATTGACGATGATGGAGAATCGGTCAAACATCTTCGTGACACACTTATGGGCTCTATCTTGAAATTTTCATAGTTCATATTGAGGAGTCCAATCTTAGTCTCCTTAACATCGTTGGTGCCCTCGTATATGGTCTCGAGCGTGTTCCACACCTCCTTTGGACTTGTACAATAGGACATCTTCGAGTATATGTCTGGTCCAAGTGCACAAAAGAGCATGCGCAAGGCCTTGTCGTTTACTTGTAGTCTTCTTCTTTCTTTATTCGGTGTCTCATGCTTGGCCTTGGGAACTTGCCTATCACCTTCTTACTTCATTGGAACCCATCTTTGATTACATCCCAAAGAACGTAATCGTGGGATTTGATGAATAGCCTCATCCAGTTCTTCCAATATAGGTATTTGTCCCCATTGAAGAATGGTGGTTTGGTGATGGATTGGCTCTCATACATGTTGTTGGAGGTAGACACCATTGGTTTGTTTTCGGTATATTGGATCACTTCAAAAATTGCCTCTTGTAGATGTTAATCTCTCAAAGAGTTAGGCTCTGATACCAATTGTTGTGTTGATCAATCGATGTACAAATGACCAAGAGGGGGTGAATTGGATTTTAAAAATTGGTAAATAAAATTGAAGGCACAAGAGATTTAGAGTGGTTCAAGCTTCGAATAAGCTCTACATCCACTACATTATCTCTCACTAAGGATTTTGAACCAATTTCACTAGAAATTCTTCCCCTTTTTCTCGAATTAGGAGGAAACCTTACAAAGCGATTAAGCTTTCTACCCAAAGCTTAATCAAGACTCACTCTTTTACAAAGAAAGATGGCAAATAGAAATTAACCTCTCAAAGGTAGATATTTTTCCCCAATTACAAATTCACTCAACCCAACTTGAAAGAAAATAAATACAATAGAATAACACAAGTGGGTACAAAGATTTGACTCTATAAGGCTCAATGTGGTTGGATTTTTGCTTGATTGCTTTTGACTAGATCATGAGTTGTTGTTGTAGCTTTGGATGCTTGCTTTTATACCTTTTCATTGAATTCTAACAGTTTGGGTGGTTGCTTTTATATCTTGATTGCTCTTTTTTCCACCATAAATGCACTTCTACAACCTACTGTATCGGTATGCGAATGGACGTATTGGTACCTGTCTCAAAAAAGAAAGAGCCATTGTGTAGAAAATAAATGGTGTATCGATATGTGAGGTAGCGTATCGGTACGGTCTTAGTGTAAAATAAGGGGCGTATTGATACTAGAATGTCGTATCAGTACGGGATTTGCTCACTGGAAACAGAGATGAATGTTTAGCAAAAAAGGTATTGGTACGCTTCTAAGGTGTATCGATACGGTTCAATGACCATTTAAACTCCATTGATTCCTATAACTGACAAGCAGCGGCTATAAAATTTAATGTAAAGTTTTTTAAATCTGACCAAACCGTATCGATACGGGCCGTATCGATACTTCAGTGTGTGATCTTAAAACCAGATGAAACAGTATCGGTACAAGTGAAAACGTATCGATACGCTTTTATGATTAAAATTCCAGTGTTGAAAAACCGTATCGATACGACTAAAACGTATCGATACACCTGGACGTAATTGCAGAATTTTAACTTTGAAACACTTAAAAAATTTTATTGGGTTTAAGGTTTTTGACTTAGAAACAATTATTGGTTCAAATACTTGTCCTTTTTGTGAGACTCTTTAGTACTTAAAAATTTATTTACTTTTACAATTTAGTCCTTAAACAATTTTTTATATCAAAATCAAACATAGGTTTTACACGTTCAACCCACCAACTTCAAGCTACCATCGTCCGTCCGATCTAGCCTCCGACGAATCCACACTCAACTTCTCGGCTCTTCTTTCTCTTCCTCCAATCCTCTAGGTGCTCTTACCAACACATTTATCGGCTTTTGCCAACACATAATCCTTGATTGCTAGCTATTTCCATATGGATTCGTTTAAGCAGTTTGGTAGACCTTTTTCTCATCTTCTCATCATATTATACATGCAAATGCAAGGATTTGCTAATGGAGAAAAATGTATTTGGGAAAGCTTTAAAACTAAAACATCAATCATTAATGGTAAAGGGTTTTTGTAATTAAAATGATAGTGAAAACTCTATGAGAAACCAACAGAAAATTAATGGTTTTGGTGAGTTGAGATTGTTTGAAAACCATTTTTTTAATACATTAGGGTATTGAAAACTTGCATAGGAGAGATAAGTGCGACAAAAAGACAGACCGTCAATGTTATCTTACCGTTCTTCTTTTTTATGTATTCATTGCAATCCATCCCTCTTACTTTTTATAGAGATCCTATAGACCATCGTGAAATTATTTAAGGCAAGCTACAAAGGATTGTAGAAAGAGGAATAAAAGTCGAGAAGTCGGGTGCAAGTTCATCGGAGGCTAAATCGGACGGAGTGTGGTAGCTTGAAGTTGGTGGCTTGAAAGGGATTAAGGTTTTTTCTTTTTGGGTGAAAAAATGAACTTTTAAAAATTTAGGGGTGAAATTAAAAATAAAACTTTTTTATTAACATGCACGTCATCAGGATAACAGAAACAAACATTCGAGTGACCAGAAGTTTACTCAACGAAAACGTACGTGACCAAAATGATCAATTTTTGAAATCGGTGACCAAAAGTTTACACTAACTAAACGTAAGTGACCTTTGTAGTAGTTTACCCTAATTTTTTCGCTACCAGATCATCAAGTCATTAACGTTTAACGGCAACAAACGTCTTAGTGACCAAAAGTTTACAAATTGAAAACATAAGTGACCTTATCGGTCGAATTTAAAAATCAGTGACCAAAATTGTACTCAGCGAAAACATAAGTGACCATGGCAGTAGTTAACCCTTAAAAATATTAGAGCGAGTAAATTTGGACAGTTAGTCAAACAACTCATCTTTGTTCCATTATATTCCCTTAGGTCACAGGTTCCAACCCACTAAGAATACTTCTCTTCATTCCCCTAGAGTCCTCCTCCTCACTAGTTAAGATTAGGTCTAAAGTTAAAATTTGTTAAAAAATTATTATTCTAGATTAATTTGTTGGAAAACGTCGGTACACCCTATGGCACAGCGAAAAAATTATCCGACGTAATCCACTAGTGATCCATGTACAAAGGACGAATTCAGGGTGATAAAGGATAAAAACATTACCTCAACCAATCTGGAATTCTGTAGCAAGTATATGAGAATCCAAATCGAATTTGAGTCGTCATAGCAACGTTCTGACCTCTACGCAGTCCACCCGAATAAAACGAACAATTTTTCTCTTCTCTAATTGTTAGAGATTATTTTCAAAAAAAGGCATTCAAAAACCTAATTCTAATTAATTTCGGACTCTTTAAATATACAATATATTTAACCAAATATAATTAAATATGTAGAATCTGATTCTACTTTAATTATGTTTCTTTTAGAGATATATATAGTATTTGATAATTACAATAACTTGTCAAATATTAATATATGTATAAAAACGAAATTATCCATTATATAACAATTTTGGTTTCTCACTAATTACGTGTTCAACAAGTTTGTACAAATACTATCTAGTCGATATTTGTTCATTTTAATCATAGGGTGTGACCCTTGTAGGTTCATGTAATGTTAGCAGTAATATCCAGAACAATTCTAATATTACAAGCAATGAGTGACATCTAGCAATACATCATTACTACCTAAGTTACATGAAATCGTGGTTCGATTTAACCTTTTTCCATGATTAACTTCTTTTATGTATTTCATCCTTTTGTCCTCATATCTAGATCAGACACAAGTCATGGATTAGTCACACTTGTATAGTCCGTCTAATTTTTCTTGATATCTTGAGTAGACTATTATAAACGAATAACTATGATGTCCCATATCAATTCATTCGAGAATGGTCATGCATTTTCTAGTCTCACTCAATCAAGTGGCCTATGATATTACTTCTATTATGTATGAGGGACAAATCCTATCTTGATCAATCATATTTCGTTACATGGATTGTGACATATCCAATATCGGTCTTTATAGTGTAGTCAATTACGACACACGTTTGACCGTATCAAAATATGTCGCTTACGATGTTGAAATAATGATGATCTCAAGTCTGAGGATCATACATGTAGTTATCACCATGAGCAATGTTGTGACTGTCACATAATAATTCAAGAAACATGCTCATAGCGGGTCAGTCCAGTATGTCGTTCCCTAACGCATACTTATGTATTGATTTTGACATCTCTATGTCAATGACAACACTTTGTCATTAATCAACTACATATTAGTCTTAATACATTATTGTTGTCCAAGCCCACAATAATTCTCGACTAAGGACATTCAAGAATAATTATATTCTAAGGACTTTATTATAATTCAATTTATTTGTAGATACACGGAATAAGACTGAAATAATAATAATGGCTTCTTATTAATAAAGAAGATAAAATAAGTATGTCTTTTACAATTATCTCATAATTGATCTTTGGGCATACTCCAACATAATTATCACTTAAAGTCTTACATTTATATATCAATTAAAAGTAATGATATTTAGCCTTATAAATATCATTCATTAGTTTCATATTTTCAATCATATAGCATTTAATAAAACACTAGAGAAAAAAGCGTGGATAACTTTTTAAAGATAAAAATGGAGATTTTTAACACTAAAGCTACGGTTCCTTAAACCATAAGTATCAATTTATATTTTAATGACAACATACAAAAATATAATATCTTTAATCAAAGATAAAGTAATATAATGTTATGATATTAAGTTTTTGGCTTATTTTTATTTTTTAATATTAAAACTTATTAACATCATTTGAACAAAATAATTTTTGGCGTTATCAATTGTAAAAAAAAATGTAAATAAATAGTGAAATATTTGTTTTATGTTTGATCTACATTAATTATTCAAACTATGATGCGAGTTTTTTTTTTTTGAAATATTTTATATTTATATATTTAAACTGTTTTTATATTAAATACCAATAATTATTAAATGATAAAAAATCACATATGAAAATGCATAACACACATAAAAAAAAACTGGTATATAATAAAAAAATTTTGATAAATGAAGAAGAAGAACCAAACCGAATTCAAGTGCTCGTTAAAAAACATCCATAAACCTAGGTGGAGGAAAAAGAATACACTTAGTAATCCTTACAAGCAAATAAACGAACAATCCACCACCATTGATCACAATCGACAGATTCTCATGCAACAAAACTAAAACCTCGTTAGGAAGAGCGAGTAAACTCTACAAGAGAAATCAACATCTCCTAAAGATGATACATGAGTAGCTCTAGACATATGCCGTCTGACAGATATGGCAAATCCGAACCTCCTAATTCCTTGCTAACAACTCCAAAATAGCATGTAAAAGCAACGGCGAGCTCGCCCTCTGAGTTGAATAATGACTCGAAATCAACCGAACCACATCCAAATTGTCAACCTCGAGCATAACACGGCGATACCCTGAGTCCCAAACCAGTCGCAATCCCTCCACTACACCCTATAATTCGGCCTCCAAGACCGAACAAATGCCGAGATATTTAGAAAACCCAAGCATCCACTCCCCCGCACCGTTCTGTGTCACTCCCCTACAAGCAGCCAATCCAGTTCGACACTCCGAAGCCCCATCCGAGTTCAAGGTAATCCACCCTTCAGGTGGGCACTGCCAAACTGTTAGCGACTGCAAAACTGCATCCCTCTTTGCGTATGCCGTTGCTCCAAGTCAAGGGTATTAACACACTGCATATACAACCTAAAACTCTCATCCTAAACACTATAAACCTCCAGTTGCTCCGGATCGAATAAGAAAATGTTCCTTTGCTTCCATAACACCCAAAGAGCTGCTCCAAAATACACATTCCAATCCTGTAGCTGATTGGAAAAATATGATGCAGATACCATGTTTACCCGAATCTACTCCTTCAAATTCATCGTAAGAAATTCCTCAAGCTTGTCCTACCGCATGTTGGATAACCAAATTGCATATGCCGTCAGGCAATGACAAAGAAGATGATCGATAGTTTTCTCCCCACACTCGCAAACACTACATTCAATTGAATTCGTAAGATGACATCGTGCTCGCTCGACATTTGTTAACACACGACCACTCGCAACCAGCCATAAGAACATGCGGATCCTAGGGAGGCATCTCGACTCAGCAATAATCTTCCAAATGCTAGCTTGCGGCACCTAATCAACACCCACACACAACTCATAAGTAGACCTCACTGTAAATTGTCTCTTGTCATCTCTTGCCAAGACAATGCCATCAGCCAAGCCAACTTGCCTTGGCGTCAACATGGCACACAGCCGATGCAAAACCTCATCAGGCAACATGGTCTCGAGTTCCTGCCATTTTCAAGAGCCCTCAACATCAACCATGCTCGATATGCTTACGAATGGTAAACTCGACACCAAGGAATGATCCATCACCACATCGATCAAAGGGTCGATATCATCTAACCAAATATCTTGCCAAAAGTCAATTGAGCGACCATCTCCGACAGTTCAAACCAAACTATCACGGACATAAGGCCACACTAAACTCACTCCTTTCCAAAGATGAGAACAACCGACCCAATAAATTTTAATGGGAACCTCTTCACGCCATTTATACTTCGATCGTAAGACTTGCGCCCATAGCTGATCCGAATGGCACACAATATTGAAAGTAATTTAAGTGGAATTACAAAATATTCATATATAGATATTTGGTGATCTGTATATTTTGTATATTAATAATTTGTATATTTTAGATTTTTTTTAAATAGTATATTTTAGATTCATATATTTATGTTTGTCAATATTATTTTCTATAAAGATAATTATTTGATACACTTGCGGTGGAAACTTAGTTTCCACAAGCACCTTAATTTTAGGGTTCAAGAACTTAATTTAGGGTGTAGGGTATAGGTTTAGTATTTTAGAATTTAAGGATTGTGAATAAAATTTAGAGTTTAGGGTTAGAATTTAGACTTTATAGGTTAAAATCTAATTCCTCAACATATTACACTAAAACCTAACCCCTAACCTCTAAACCCTAAATCATATCCCTAACCCCTAAATTCTAACCATTGTCCCTAACTTCTAAACCCCTATACCTAAACCCTAAAACTAAGGCGCTTGTGGAAACTATAAGTTTCCACCGCCAATGTATTGAATATAAATCCTTTCTGTAATATATCTTGTTTTACACTTCAAAGTTATTAGTATCATTTTTATATAAATGTATTGTAGGTATCCATATCTTATTATGAAGTACTATACCAATATTCTATTTATTGGGAACTAGCTATGTAGAGACCTATTATGAGTTGACCCTCTTAACCTGTCTCAATCCAACTAAATTAACTATAGAGGTTGACCAATATAAGAGCCGGTGCCCTCCCCCAATTTTTTTTTGATGAATTGACATTCAGTCCTTTAAATATTTTTAAAAAAATTAATTGCACCCCTTCAAAAATTTTAAAATTTGTTATTATATATAAGAATTTTTAAATATTTTAATCAATCCACTCTTAAAACCTTTAGAAATTCTCATTAAGTCTATTTAAAAAATAGTTAAACCTCTAAATCTTAAATGAAACCTTTTAAAAAATTGAAAATTCTAATACCGACTCCTATTTTTTAAAATTTAATAAGCCTCTTAAACTAGCTTGTAAGATCTACCCGGACTAGCTAATTGTTGGTTACAATATTAGCTAATATTTAAGTGCTCAATTGTCATCTCTTGAAATTTTAAAAGATACGAAATTTCATTTGAAGAATAAATTCAAGCCAAAAATGTGTTTAAACATTTATAATTCAAACAAAAAATTTATTAAAGATCTATTTATTAGCTGAGTAGGTAAGGATATTCATATTGTCTCACCTTATATAATTCGAATCTTGACATTTGCGTGAAAATGTAATATCTCTGTACTTAATTAAAAAAATGTTAACAACAATATATCTATTTATGCACTAACAATTTATCACATGAACAGATGTACGCATATGAAGAGAGAAATATCATACTTTTAGTCGATAGTTGATAATAACCTATAGATTTAACATTAATTATGTCACATGTTAAACTGGTTCATTTCACAGGGGGAATAAACAAAAAATATTCAATATTTTCCTGTTTGGTGGCTCAAAATACAGAAATGAAATCTGGTTCATAAATTCAAAATTTTGACTACCAAATCCATATATATTTAAATCTTTTCAAGCTTCATAAAAATATATTATAATTTCGTGGTCAGAGTTGAAGCTTCCTCTATTGAAACTGAAAAATAAAACAAATATGTATTGAATTGACCAACTTTACATTGAGATTATAATACTAATAAAACACAGCTTATTTTTATTTCAAATATCTATTGGATTTAAATAATAATTGAATAGATCATAATTTAAAATTTTTAAATTAAAATTTAGAAGTGAGGTATGTTTTGTTAATATACTAGTGGTTTGGTGTCAATACATTTTTTATTGGGCGTGTCTAAAATATGACATAGTACAATGCGGTTATTGTACGGTATAACTGAAAATATTATAAGATTTAAAACATGAAACTAAAAATGTTACACTGTTTAATAACATTTTCGATTAATGATAAGTATCGAAACTTAATTTCGAATATAAATATTTTTATCGCTCCTGATAATATTTTAAGTTTTTATAAGTATCGAAAATATTATAAAAAATATAATATTTTCAGTTCCGTATTTTAGAGTTTATAATATTTTTAGTCGGTACTTCAATGTAGGCGGTACCGCAACTATCTTGTACTGTAGAACTATCTTTTTTTATTATTGAAGCAATTGTAGGCTATAATCAAACAGAGGCCAAAAGTTGCAGGTTAATTGTCAAACGGTTGAATTAATCACAACCGTCTTTCGACCTTTTGGTGTATTTCGACGTTTGTCCAGAACTGAATTAAAATAGTTAAATTACGATATTAGATTTTTTTAAAAAATTATAAGTGTTAATATTCTTTAGAAATAGTCAATATATTTTTAAAATAATGTTTATTTTACTTTTTAATTTTTTATATAAAATTTAGAAATAATATTTTTTAAAAATTGGGTATGAATTGATATTTTATTTTTATCGACTAGAGTTTTTGGCCTCCTTAGGTCTGTTGTTGTTTGAGTTCTGTTATGAGATTTTATTGTTTTTTTGACCTTTGTTGTCCTATTTTTATTCTAAACCTTTTTTTGACATATTATTTGTATTTGATTTGGTTTAGTTTTAAATGGATGTACTCTAGAATAATAGAAAAATCATTTACTAAAATGAATTGCGACGGATATTAAAACACAATCCTCTCTTTTTATAAGTATATAAGATCTTATTGAAAAAGTGTTGCAGAACCGAAAACATCCTTAGACCACACAGTGAGACAATGCATTATTAAATCAACACCTCAATAAATATTTCAAACCACGAGACGAACATCTTAAATTATATATGTCAGTACTACTCACTGTGTAATTATTGTTATTAATATTATTTTAATTATATGTCTCATTAAAAACTTCGTTTTATTAAGAGGAAAAGAGGAACAAAAATCTTTTGTCATATTTGGTGTCTTTATTTATGTCTCATACTAAAAGATAGTGTTTAGAGTTAAGATTTAAGAATAGGGTTTAGGGAATTAGAGGAATGATGTATTTTTAAGATTTATGGTTTGAAATTTAAAAACTAGGTTGACTTAAAATTTATCATTTTAGTGTTAGAGCATAGAAGGACACCGAAAAAGGACAAAAAAATTATTTCAAAAAAATTTAGCTAATAATAATAATAACATGAATATGAATACACAACAAAACCGTCTATTATTTTTCACAACAACAGCAAATGAAAGAGAAATGTCAAAGTTCTAACAAACATAAATCAAAATAAAAATGAAAAAGCAAAAGACAATATAAACTAAATAATCCTATGTCGTTTTAAAAAATGAAGTATATTTTTATTCGGCAGCACCTGAAGAAATTCCTCAATCATAAAATCCACCCTAAAACAACAGAACAGGATAAGAAAAGAGGAATCGAATAAGATCTAAAGCATAGTAAAATTGGACCACTCACAACAGTGGTTATATATATTTTTTGAAGTCTTAGGTTTCTATAATATAATATTTGTTTATATATATATTTAAAATTTTTAATAATACACATATAATTTATAATAAATTATTCGAATTTAAATTTATTATAATAAACATTATTTTTTTTTCACGTATCTAGTTCTGCAAAGGGAGAAATTTACACTAAAATACATTTCATGTTTCATAATTGTGTACCCTTTTTTAGGGAAAAAAAACATGTTTACGTTGAAAAACATGCAGATTGCAGAGTTGGAATAAATGGGCCCACCTGAAGCCGAATGAGAAGAATCCTTCCAAAATTCATATTTTCCACGTGGCACGGCGTATAACCTCTTTATCTTTCTCTCTCGCTCGCGACGGCGTTTACCGGTGTCTTTGTCTCCCATTTCAGCCTCCTTTTTCCCTTCTCTCCCTCGTTCTCTTCGACTTGGCTCCTTTTCGCTCCAATATTTATCTCCCAATCCCCCCCAGGAAAGTTCAGAAGAAAAGAAAGTAACGCTTTCCTTCTAAAATCATATTTTGGAACCCCATATTACTTCAATTGTAGAGATTTTAGATGGATTTGGCTCCATATGCATCATTTACCTTGATTCTTTAGTTATAGAAGCTCAATCAGTTCGAAGGGCAGCCGAAGAAAGCCGAGACTCGATCGCCGCAATGCAGCGAAGCACATCGACTATGATGCGGTGTCGTTTTCTTCGTCTCTCTTTGATTCCTCTTCTTGAATCACGCGATCGTTCGATTTGTCCGATAAAACCAGCTTCCGTATCCAAGGAACCGACGGAGAGTTTGTCAAGGAACCATCACAGGGAGAACCTAGCAACGATCAACAGGACGTGAGGGATGGTAATGAGGAGGAGGAGGAGGATGCCCAGGAAACCAACTCGAGCCAGGACAAGGGTGACCAGCTAGGCATACGTAGAGGGACCAGAGAGAGAAGAATGCCACGTGGCCTAACAGATTTTGTTTTGTAATGGGAATGTCATTTAAATAGCTAAACCTAGTTCTAAGAATGTATGCAAAAACACAGAATATTTCTCCTTCTTAATCTATCTGCTTCTATTTCCTCCCTCTTTCTGATCCTTTCTTATCCAGCACGTAACATTTGGTGCTTTCATTGAGAGAAATGGTGAATCACGCCGATTCTATCAAGGCTCTCCAAGACACCTCCAACCGCCATGAAATAGTATTGACTAATTTGCAGAAACGAGCCGACGAGCAAGCTTTGGCCAATGAAAAGACTGAGCGCGATTTCTAAGAGGTCATGCGAAGGTTAACGATGATTTCGCTTCAACTAGGGCAAGCTAGTGGTTCCCAGACAGAGACGATGGTCGGGGAAGCCATACCTGTTCGCGGGAAAACCAAGATGAAAGAGGAAACAGACGACGCGTTTCTATTTCCTCCAAAACCAGTGAACGTCGACCTGCCATTGTTCACCGGGGCTGACCCAGAGGAGTGGATTGCTACCGCTCAAGATTTTTTTGACTTCTATGGCACAGAGGACCATCACCGGGTCACCATGGTCTCTTTTCACATGGATGGAGTGGCAAAAAAATGGTTTAGGTGGATGCAACAGCGCCGTCAGCTCGCTGGGTGGAACCATCTAGTCGAGGCAATTCGTAAGAGGTTTCTGGTCACGGAAATCGAATCTCCGGAAGGGCAACTGACGAAGCTCACTCAGACCGGCACCGTGGAAGAATATCAGACCCGCTTTGAGGACCTAGCTTTGCGGACCTCCAATTTATCTCCGGCCTGTATCCAGACATAATGAATGAAGTATTGGCCCAGTGACCCACATCCATGACCGAGGTGTTAGCCTCGGCCCGTTTCCATGAGGTCAAAATTGGTGAGAGCAAAAGATGGGTGGGTCAGAGTATCGGGTCAAAATTACCTCCCATTTTACCCACGCCTACTGATTATCAAAATAATACTAAGGGCATGCCGGGAAGACCACCGCCATTGGAACATTTGGAGAAATTGAACAACCCTAGCCATCATCGACGGCTAACGGCAACGGAGGCACAAGCACGTCGGGAAAAGGGTATTTGTTATTATTGCGACGAGAGGTTTATTCCGGGACACAAGTGCAAGAATCCCCAACTTTTCTTGCTTGATAATGATTTTGAGGAAGAAGAACTCAGGGGCGATAAAGGAAATTCAAGGGTTGATGTCGCTGCAACGGAGGAATCGGTCGAGCTAACCAAGGGACAGCCACTAGTCTCTTTCAACGCATTCGCCGGCTGCTACACGCCCAACACTTTGAGGGTTCGCGGTGAGATACAAGGAAAATTGGTTAGGATTCTAATAGATGGGGGTAGCACCCATAATTTCATTCAGTCAAGAGTGGCCCGACATCTGGGTTTGCAGCTTGCGGCAACACCAAACTTCAAGGTTCTAATGGGCAGCGAGAAACGATTGCGCAATGATGGATGCGTCCGCGACTTGAAGGTTCAGGTTCAGGGAACTGAATTGATAACAGATTTTTATGTTCTTCCACTCGAGGGTATAAAGGTTGTTCTGGGGGTAGCATGGATGGCAACTCTCGGTCCAGTTACCATGAATTTTGCAAACTTAACATTTGAATTTCAATGGAACAATTAAAAACATTGTTGGCAAGGGGAGTTGGATATGGGTCCACAACCGATACAGATTTAGTCATTGCGCCGAATGACTGAAACCAAAGCAGTGGCTGAGTTTTATCGCCTCCAATTGGAAATGGATTCGGGTAGGGATCAAGAGGAGGAACATGATGATATACAAAGAATGTTGGATGAGTTTCAGGGAGTCTTTGTTGTTGTCAAAGGTTTACCACCAGCTCGAGCAACTGATCACGCCATCCATCTTGAACCGGGAAGTAAGGCCGTAAACGTGCGTCCCTATCGATATCCTTACTTTCAGAAAGGGGAGATTGAAAGGCAAGTTCAACAAATGATGGAAAATCAACAGATTCGCAGAAGCAATAGTCTTTTTTCATCCCAGTGTTGCTAGTGAAGAAGAAGGATGGAACGTGGCGATTCTGCATCGACTATTGAGCACTCAACGCCATTACTATACGAGATAAGTTTCTCATTCCTACTGTTGATGAGCTATTTGATGAATTGGGTCAATCGCAATATTTCTCCAAACTTGACTTGTTGGCAGGGTATCATCAAATCCGAGTGAGAAGCGAGGTTGTGTACAAGACGGCGTTTCGTACCCATGAAGGGCATTGCGAATTTCTTGTGATGTCGTTCGGTTTAACTAACGCGCCGTCCACTTTCTAAGCCACCGTGAATGAAGTTTTCAAACCGTATCTGCGGAAATTTGTTTTGGTCTTCTTGGATGACATTCTAATTTTTAGTAAGAATTGGCAAGAGCATTTGTTGCATCTTCGGCAAGTGTTGATGAAACTGCAGGAGCATCAATTGGTAGCTAAGCAAGCAAAATGTTCATTTTGGCAAGCACGTGTGGAATACCTGGGTCATGTAGTGTCTCGAGAGGGTTTGTCTGTGGACTCCAGCAAGATTTCAGCAATTAGAGATTGGCCAGTACCGAATACAGTCAAGGAATTGAGGAGTTTTCTGGGAATCACAGGATATTATTGAAGATTTATTAAGGGCTTTGCCTCTCTCGCAGCTCCTCTAACGGATTTGTTGCGCAAGGAAGAGAAATTTGAGTGGAATGAAATAGCTCAAGGGGCATTCGAGCGATTGAAGTTCTGTCTTTGCTCTACACCTATTCTGGGGTTACCAAATTTTGAAAAAGAGTTCGTGGTGGAGACTGACGCATCAGGGGTGGGAATTGGTGCCGTGTTACTTCAAGACAACAGGCCGTTAGCCTATTATAGTCAAAAATTGAGCGGAAAAATACTGGCAGCATCGACCTATCATAGAGAAATGTATGCCATTACACAGGCAAATGGAGGCAATATTTGGTTGGTAGAAAATTTGTGATAATAACTGACCAAAAATCCCTTCGAGAGTTGACTCAACAAACAATCCAAACTCCGGAACAACAACAATGGCTTGCAAAATTGATCGGATATGATTTCGAGATTAAATACCGTCCTGGGAAATTGAATACGGTGGCGGATGCATTATCGCGCGAACCCTGTGCAAATTTGATGGCTTTGACTTGTCCAACGTTTGGGGTGGTCGATGATATAAAGACAGCTACGCAACATGACCAGGAACTTCTACAAATTCAGGGGCAGATTCGAAATGGTGAGTTAATGGACCAAGGTTACACTGAGCAAGATAATCTCGTTCTTCGACAGGGTAGAATAATGGTGCCTAATGAAGTTGTGTTGCGTTCCTTGTTACTGCGTGAATTTCACAACTCCTGTGTGGGCGGACATGCTGGAATTAACAGGACTTTTCGAATGTTGGCTACTAATTTCTATTGGAAAGGAATACGTTGAGATGTACAGCGTTTTGTGGGGGAATGCCAAATTTGTCAAAGAATGAAAAGTGAAAGTTTGGCTCATGCGGGTCTATTACAACCATTACCTATTCCATATCAGGTATTTGAAGACATTTCCTTAGATTTCATTACGGGACTGCCCAAATCTAATGGTAAGGAGTCCATTCTTGTTGTGGTCGATAGGCTGAGTAAATACGAACATTTTTTTGCACTGCCACGACACTATGATAGTAAATACATAGCGAAGGTGCTAGCTCAGGGGATAATTAAATTACATGGTGTCCCTCGGTCTATGGTCAGTGATAGAGATTCCATTTTTATTAGTGAGGTCTGGATGGAAATTGCTAGGCTGCAGGGGGCTGAATTATGCATGAGCTCAGCTTACCACCCTCAAACTGATGGCCAAACTGAGGCGTTGAATCGTTGCTTGGAGATGTATCTGTGATGTATGACTAGTGATGCACCGAGTAAGTGGGAAGAGTATTTAGCATGGGCGGAATACTGGTATAACACCGTTTATCAATCGTCAGCGGGCATGACTCCCTTTCGTGCCTTGTATGGTCGAGATCCCCCCACCATGCTTACATATGTGGATGGAGGCTCGATGAATATGCAAGTTGATCAAAAGATGCAGAAAAGGGATGAACTTCTCAAGGAATTGAAGTAGAACCTTCTAAGAGCCCAAGTTCGTATGAAAAATCAAGCTGACCAACATCGTCGGGAAGTGGAATTTGAGGAAGGAAATTGGGTGTTTGTTCGACTACAACCTTATCGGTAACTTTTTCTTCGACTGAAGAAGCAACAACAATTCAGCCCTCATTTTTTTGGACCATATAATATACTCAAACGAGTGGGCACCGTCGCGTACAAGTTAAAGCTGCCAGAATCGACTAGAATACATCCTGTATTTCATGTTTCACAACTGAAATTGTGTATGGGTAAGCCTCTTCAACAGATTACCCCGCTGCCCTTGCTTAAGGAAGTGAATGATCCGAGCCAGCCAACCACTATGCCTAACCTTGAGGACAATGTTCCCTTTTTAGGGGAGGATAATGTCAAGGAATCATCACAGGGAGAACCCAACAACGATCAACCGATGTTGCTACCTTTAGTTTTGCTCCTAGAGACTTGAAAGAGTCTCAAACCTGGTAGGCTGAAACAATTCTGAATCCTTGACTATGGCCTAATGGCCTGATGGCATTGACATAGATCAAAATCTCCAAGACCATGAATTCCCAAAGATGCTGTAGAGAGCAGAACTGCTCTTGATGTTAAATTATTTGTCATGATTTTGTAGATTCTGGGGTTGGTTTAGCCCCTTTTTTTGTTTGTGTAGATTTTTTTGGGTTATTGGGTGAAACATTAGCTATAGGAGAAAGTGTTGTACCAATTAGAGAAACTTATCTTTGTATATATGTATCTCATTATTGATGGGAAAAAAATAGTTTGTTCATGTCTTGTGTATATTTATTATTGGTTTATATAAGTCAACAATTTCTAGAGCTGGTAGAAATTGATTCAAAAAAAATTATTGGTCTTATATAACAAATTGATTCCCGTTGAATTAGTCGATAATCAAGCAAGTTTGCGAGCAAACTTTATTTGAAAATTCATGACCAAATAAGTCCATGAAACTTGATTATAAAAACTTCAAAGAATGGTTAAGTTGAAATGTTTTTTCAATTTTAGGAGTTTATTTGATAATGAAGTTTTAAGTAAGGGTTCAGTTGAGAGAATATTTCACTCATAAACTAGCTTATTTATTTCGACATAGGTCAACTTGTTTTATAAGCTAGAATGTTTTTACACACTTCAAAAACATTTTGTACGGTTAATATTTTAATAACACAATCATTATATTTTATATTCTATTCATATACATCATGTATGTGAATTCAAGTAAATTCATAACGTTTAACTATTTGATATATATATATAAAGACATCGTAACTGTTACATGCGAGGGTATTATGGATTAAGATGATAGAGATGTAAGATTAATTTAAAAATGTACCTACATGATAAATGCGACTATATTAATAAACTCAACTATTACATTGTTAAAATACTTCATAAAATGTCATTGAATAAACCTCTCTACATTAATAGTAATGTAAGATAATCGCTTTGCGTAAAAGAATATACATTATAACATTACAATTATTGAATCTTTTTTTAATAATAATTAAAATATACAAGTGTAGCCTAAAATTCATTTCATACAACGTCTCCCTCTTTTTGAAAGTATCTATTTAAAATGGGAAATTTCTTTAAAACTCGTATTTGAAATAAAGATTTGAAATCGTCATTGGCCACTTGGATAAGATAGGCCGGACACTGAAAATAAAATCAGAGATTACTACGGGCTCGAGAGTCGGTTACGAGTGGAAAAGGTTTTGCACCCCCACCATGCCCAAAAATTGGTACCAAATTAATTACCGCTTTGTTAATATTAGATTTTGCGAGTTAAAGTGACAATTAAACCAAAATTCGGTTATACATGCGAGTAAATTTTAAGGACTCGTTATTTGAGAATAAACGAAAGACCACCACCACTACGACTGGTACTAACCACATTTACTCTCGAATAAAAGGGCACCGCATTAACAATTTTTATTTCGGATGAACTATAACAACATGGCAAATAATCATGAAACAAGATACCCAATAAAAGATCCACATGTCAAATAAAAGAAGCATACATACGAACATACGTACATAAGTAAAAGAGCAAGACAATAGCAACATATATGGCATTCCGAACTATACAATATAACTTCTATATACATATATAAAATATATAATATACATATAAAGGAAACATATAAATAATCTATATACATAAAAAAAAACTATAACATATATTGGCAGTAGCCATATACATATATATTTACATTAACACTCCATATTATATATATATATATATACATATATCTCGAAACTCATATATTTTATACAATATCAAAACTATATAGTTAATATTATACAAACTAGATTATATAAATACATATTTTAATGTTAAAAAACATATATTTATATATACAAACCCGTATTTAAATGCTACATGATATATATATAACTATATACTATTTTAAAACATACCTAATGCGTATATATTGTGTACCACATAAAACATATATATTATCTAAAAAACATATATCATACTATTATAATATACATATATCAAGATCATATTAAACATATATATACCATGACAATGTAAAAAAAAAGGGCAACATAAACAATAAAGGGATTGAAATAAAAAGATAAAAATTGTAGAGCATAAATGTAAAATGCATGAAGACAGGGGCGAAACGGTAAAAAATTTAAAATTCCAGGGACTATAACTGTGATTTAAAAGGTCGGAAGGATAGCGGGCCGATTAAAAAGGGGCGGAGCGATTTAAAAAGCGTAAATAACTCATTTGCCTTTTTAAAACGTGTATAAAACCTATTTTTTTGTCTGAAAACGAAAATTTTTTAATCCATTTTTTTTCAAAAACACTCTGAAAACCTCCCCTCTCTTTCTCGTCCTCTTGAAACCGGGATAAACACCACCATGTGTTCATCCAAAAATTCAGAAACCGGGCACAATTTCTCAGGTTTCGATGGTCGTCTATCGTACCCCGCCACACCGGCCGCCGCTCAAAACCTCAGAAAACCCTCGCTTTCTCCTTCTAAAACCAGATCTGACATCAGATCTAAAAAACGATAAAGCCCCTTTTTTGTTTTTGAAATTCAAAAACCAAAAAAAAAATTATTTTTTGAGTGAAAACAGAACCTCAAAACTCATATCTAAAAAAATAAACCAGTCCCCTTTTTTGCCTGTCTGCCTCTTCATCGGTTCACCACGCACGGCCTCAAAAAAATCGATAAACTTATCACCGGCGAAGGAGAGTGAACGGGGCAAGGCAGTTAAGCCGACAAAGGTAAAATCTAAACTCTAATACCCTATGATTTTGGTGATGATGAATTGAAATGGAAAGAAATGAGAGGAGAAACCTTTGAACTTTTGCTTTTGTTTTCTATTGCTCAAATTTTCTAGAGTTGATCCATCCCCTTACAAATGCCAGGGTTTTAAAATATATACTCTAATTATACATGTATTTAGAAAAATAGAAAATAAAATTCTAATAATCCTATTGGCTGCCTTCTGCCAATTTGCCATTTCGTTGCATTTCTCTGAAATTGTTGGCTTGTCCCCTAATCTCTTTTGATTTTTACATGTTATCAACGACTTGAGGGGCGGAGGAGAACCAAGCGCAGCAGTGGACGAACCTCTCTGACGCCGTCCTTTGTGCTCCCTTGCATGTCGTTGCTGAACGAGAGGAAGAGGAGACCAAAAGGAGAAGCTGAAGCGGAGAAAGCAAGAGACACGCGTGGGGTTATCTGCGAAATGAATCGGCGGGTATGTGGCGCACGTGCGAGTAGGAGAGCTGAAACATCGCGTGTGCGGCGCATGAGTAGATATGCGGCTACGCCAATAGCAAAACAAATTTGGGTTTTGGTTATCATATTAGGCTATTAAGGTTTGGGCCTAATGGGCCCTTTTGTATATTTATATTTTTGGGCTTTGAAGTTTAGTAAATGGATTTAATGAACTGAAAATTAATACATGAGTTATCTATTTAATATTGTTTTGAACTTTCAAATTTACTTTATAATATTAATAATAATGATAATAATAAAACAAATACTAAAAATGAACAAAAATTAGTGATTACAACAAGACCCATATTCATATCATATATAACAATCACTTTTATTATATTATATAAAAATATCTATTACAACCAAAAATTATATAGTATAATTTTTCCTTTTCATATGGCGAATTTATATTATATTTTTATCATATAAAAGTGAAAATGAATTGTTATATTTGAGATGAAAATATTTACTATTTATATAGAACTTTCAAATATTCTAAATATGTTAAAATCCAACAGACTCGTATCGATTTGAACTTAAAAATTTTCATATATACACAGTCCGATCCGAGTTTGTCTGTTTGCATTTTAATTTGTTTTCATTTTAATATTAAATAACGTTATTCATATATATCATCTCATATTTTGTATTCTGTTTTAATTAAATTACGTATCATTTTAGTTAATATCGAAGGTGTAAAAGTAGCCACGCCTGAAGAGAACTGCTAAAATATTAAAAAGCATTTCAGAATACAAATTTCAACGTCTTCACAGCTCACCTTTATCTTGCAAAATCTCCAACTATCTTAGTCAAGTTCATAAAACTGAACACGTGTATTTATTTTGTATTCATATATTGCAGGGTTAATAGCAAATTGGTCCTTGAATTTTATCTAACTTATTATTATGGCGCTTTAAGTTTATTTCTCATCACTTTTGGCCGTTTTTAGTTTTTACTAAGGATATTAAAAGGACGTGGTTAATCCAATCATTAATCAATGACACGCGGAAGGTCAAACTGCAAATTGAAAATAAGTTTAAATATATTTTAGATTTTTGTTTAGGGTTTAGGGTTTTTTTCGTGTATCGATTGAAAAGCTTTGATGTATTTTTGACCAATCCTAACGGTTAAAATGCATTTTTAAGGACATGGACAGACCACGATGAAGTTTTTTGTCTGGTCTAACAGTTAGATTTAGACATCAGAGTATGAGTATTGCAAAAACAAGTCTTGATTTTGTGATTTTTAAAATGTTTTTTTAAATATGATGACAATTTAGGGTTTTAAAAATGATGATAACAATTTTGATATAAAACTCGAGTCAAGAATAAATCGGAGCACGACAAAGCATGGCGGTTGGAGCATTTCAAAACATATCGAACTTATGTATATATTTCAAGTTCGCCCTCCAACTATAGTTTATTCTTATTTTGACTCTCCACATGTCACTACTTAATTGATTGGAAGGTCACTTGTTTCTAACGCCGTCATTAAAAGAAAGGATCAAAAGTGATGAGAAATAAAACTTCAAAAACCACTTTTCATTTTTTTTAAAAAAAAAAAACCTTTAAGTCTAAAACAAGAATTCACTCTTTATTAAACCTATATTCTATTATAATTGTATAATGTACAATAATAAATTTTAATATATGTTCTAAACCCATTTATTAAAAGGACGTCCATATTCACCCCCCATTAACTCTTCACCTTTCATATTTATTGTATTGTACTTTTGAAATTCACATTCGTATAATCTATAATAACGAAAGCCCTATAAATAAAGGTCGCGTGCCTTTGTCATGCTTTGGTTATACTTTATTATTATTTATTTCATAATCATTTTAGTATAGAATTCAACGTCGTTTGGTGTGAAAGTAGCCATTCATTAAGGATTGTAAATATGAGGTGCCACTTTAATAGAAACCTTACGCCACGTGAAGACTACGAGAAATTTCAAAACGAAAAAGTTTGAAGCATATATGGATACCAATATTTAACTTAATTGGGTTTGTAATTATCTTTAAACAATGTAGACTAAGCTTTACATGAAATTTCACTTTATAAAAAAAAAAAGTTTCCAACGATTATGTCTAAGCAATGGCAGTTCAAAGGTTTACGAGGCCCTGTACTGTTTATTAAAACAAGGCCTTCAATTTATAATTCAAAAGATATATTAGTTTTTTTAAAAAGATATTTTTATGTAAGTAAAAAATATATTATGAGGTTCTTTTTAAAGTTTTTTTTTGTAATTTATTAAATCAAGATTTTTGTTTTTTCCCTTTAAACATTTAATTCAATTCATTTGGGGCCCTCTTTTCTTGGGAACCCTCTATGATTGCTCACATTGCACATGTCCAAAACCCCCGTTATGTCTAAGAGTAGTCATTAAAAGAGCAAACACATTTGATCGGTTTGCTAAGCTACTCATTTTTGTTTCTTTATATTGCTTTAGGTCATGGGTTCTAAACCCATTAGGAGCACCTCGTTTCTTTTCCCCTAGAGTTTCTCTTTCCCCTCCCCTCTAGGTAGAGGTAGTGTTAGAATTAAAATTTCAAAAAAAATTATTACAATTAATATTAGCAAATACATTAAAAATAAGACATTTAATATAATTTCATTATTATAGATAGTTTTAAGAAACCAGATATATACATACTCTTCCAATTCCAAACCTAATGTTTTGAGATTTTCAATCTTTATAACTATCTATACAACCCCTTTCTCAAGAGAATCACATCGTACAGAGTTCGACTTGTGAGGAATTTTGATCTTGCTACCCAGGTCTACAATTGAATAAGTTGAAAAAGGAAAAAACCAAAAAGCGTGTGAAAGTTGCCCCTCAATCTATGGGGACCATGCATTCAAGTTCCAGCATTATTTGTCTGCAGTATACCCGATCCCAAAGTGGCTCAAACCCGCACCAAAGGGCCAACGCCCCTCCATTCCACCTGACCCTTCCCATCTTCACGCGCATCCATTTATATCCTACTTTTATATAATAATATAAATCCATAAGTGTCACTTCAATTTTTTAATTTGATTCATATAGTTAGAGACAGAGTTATGATCAAATATTGAAAGGAGTTAAAGACTTATATGTATTTAAATTTAAATTTTGAGAGAGACAATAATTTTATTTAACTAATATTTAAACTAGAAAAGACATAAAATATAATTATACTAAAAAAATGGAAGAGAGAACGAGCTCCCATGAATGACTCCATCTCTGCATAAATCCCTATACTATGTAAAAATACATACCAAAATTAACATCACACTCTCCACTCCCCCATATATGATTGAACTTCATAAACATGTTAATAAAAGGCTATGAAAATATAACTGGGATTGAAATGAATAAGGTGGGAAAGTATTGTTATTGAAAGTTGTATTGGCTGAGAGCTCTTTTTTTTTTCTATTATTATTTTATTTACCTTTACTTAGGTCGAAACCAAGACCATTGTCTTCCGGGAAAGCTAGTATCCAGCCAGTATTTAATCAATAAAGACACATTACCTTTATCCACCCTTCTAAATTTTACATTTAACACAAATGATTCAATACTTGCTCTTAGAATTTAACAGCTATGTGTCACAGGTTAGAGTTTTAGCCTAACGAATTTGCAAACGGTGACATATGCATGCAGTTACTTTTATATTACCAGTCAGCCTTATGACCATACTGTATCAATTAATAAATCTTAAAAATACATATATTTATCTATTTTTAAATATGTTTATAACTATCTTTTTAAATGGTGAATACAGAATATTGTGTAGTTTATTATCTACGTGTAAACTTATATACAGATCGTTAAATATAAATGATTATATAAATAGGCAAGTAAATGATAGTTTATAGACACATTAGCTCCTTAATTATTCCAACTTTCTCATCATCTTCCGATTTCAACTTCTGACAGTATTGAAATACGAACTAAATTGTTGAACCGTACGTTAATGTAGTTTTTAGATTTTATAATGACTCCAAGATTCAAATTTAATTCAAACTTTGTCACTTCTTTGAACCAGCTCTTCGAACCATTTTTGGTGGCAGCTAATATATTATAGTTTGCTGCAGTATTACTTGGGCTTATGGCATCTGAAAAGAATCGTGTGGCAGCTGCCCTCTTCACCCACGTTAAGCAAAATTTCGATTTAAAAAAGTTTAATTTTTCGTTTTGAAGCATCGTGAAAAAATTTGATTCGAATTGGCTTAAATTGTAATTTAATAAATTGAATTTGATTAAAATCGTAAGTTTATAAATTCGACTCAAATAAAAAAATTAAATAAAATTTGAAATATAAAATAAGATTTAAATAACTAAAAATATTTAGTAACTAATATATTAATTTTTAAATTCAAGTCAAATTTATCAACTCTATATGATATCATCATATATTTGTACTTTACCGGTCAAATCGCCCTATACAAAAAGAAACATTATTTATTTATATTTTAAATATGAAGTATAATTATTTTTCGTCCATTCTCAAAATAATAAGTAATTAAACTAAAACAATTTATATTGATTAATCCAAACATTTGATCACGTTATATTTACAAGGCAATCCTGCGAATCCTTGACGGTCCCATTTTCTCTCGACACTTACTATCACCAGTCACCACAAGCCTATAAAAATTCCATTCATTTTCTCACTGGAAATCGGTCCCAACAAAAACTAGAAAACAAATATTGTGAAAAGCAGGAAAAAAGAGAAAGAAGAGTTGTCTCCTCTCCCCTTATCTTCATGATTATGGCGGCTTTTGTCGATAATCGACAACTCAGGAGCCTTGAACCAGCTTTGAATGGCGTTTTCAACCCCTTGAAACCCGGTTCCTCAACAGATGGCCCTGTCGAAGATGATTCTTCCAGCGAAGATGAAGAAACCGAGAGAATAAACTACTACCGAAACTTGATTATCAAATCCAGCAATGAGCTTGAGCCCTCTATCTTGGACCCTAGAGATGAAGCAACGGCTGATAACTGGATCCAGCGCAACCCTTCCATGGTCCGTCTCACAGGGAAACACCCTTTCAACTCCGAAGCCCCCTTGAACCGCCTCATGCACCACGGCTTTATCACCCCCGTTCCTCTCCACTACGTCCGTAACCATGGCCCGGTTCCTAAAGCTTCGTGGGCTGACTGGACCGTTGAAGTAACCGGTTTAGTCAAAAGACCGATGAAGTTGAGCATGGAGCAGCTCGTGAACGAGTTTCAAAGCCGTGAGTTCCCGGTTACCTTGGTTTGCGCCGGTAACAGACGTGAAGAACAAAACATGGTGAAAAAAAAAATAGGTTTCCACTTCGGTGTGGAGAGGTTTACCGTTGTGTGACGTTCTCAGAAGATGTGGGATCTTTGGCAAGAAACACGGTGTTCTCCATGTGTGCTTTGAAGGGGCTGAGGATTTGCCTGGTGGTGGCGGGTCCAAGTACGGAACATGCATCAAGAAGGAGTTTGCAATGGACCCTTCTCGTGATATTATCTTAGCTTACATGCAAAACGGAGAGCGTTTAACTCCCGATCACGGTTTCCCGGTCCGGATGATCATCCCGGGGTTCATCGGTGGGCGAATGGTGAAATGGTTGAAGAGAATCATCGTTACCACCCAAGAATCTGAGAGTTATTATCACTATAAAGATAATAGAGTACTTCCCTCTTATGTTGATGCAGAACTAGCCAACGCTGAAGGTAAATATTTACATTTTAGATTAAAATCAATAAATTTTAAAACTTTTAAATTCATTCTCAATTACGTGTCATCATTTGATTCATCGATGACAAAATGAATTATACAGTGCATACTCACTCATGAAAAGTTGCAATAATACAAATGCTGGTAGTGGAACCTTTGGTGATCTTCTAATGCTTTGCAGCTTGGTGGTATAAGCCGGAATACATAATCAATGAGTTGAACATCAACTCGGTTATAACGACGCCTTGCCACGAAGAGATCTTGCCAATCAACTCGTGGACGACTCAGCGACCGTACACTTTGAGGGGCTATGCATATTCTGGTGAGTTTTCATTTCACGGTAACCAACCGTAAATGCAGAACCACACGAGATGTTTGCTTTTAACGTGCATTTTTGGTGTAAACTGATAACAGGGGGTGGGAAGAAAGTAACACGAGTAGAAGTTACAATGGACGGTGGTGAATCGTGGCAAGTGTGCAAGCTGGACCACCCTGAGAAGCCAAACAAATATGGGAAATTCTGGTGCTGGTGCTTTTGGTCGCTGGAGGTGGAGGGCTTGATCTGCTTGGAGCCAAAGAGATCGCCGTTCGAGCCTGGGATGAGACCTTCAGCACCCAGCCCGAGAAGCTCATTTGGAATGTCATGGTAAGCATCAATAAGTACGTATTGTGTTTCGTTTTGAGGGGAAAAAGTCAATGGATTTTCTCTAATGGAGTTAATGGTTGAATGAAATGTAACAGGGAATGATGAACAACTGCTGGTTCTGTGTGAAAACAAACGTATGTAGGCCACACAAAGGAGAAATTGGGATAGTTTTCGAGCACCCAACGATGCCAGGCAACCAATCCGGGGGATGGATGGTTAGGGAACAACACATTGAAAAATCAGCCGATGTAAACCTAACCTTAAAAAGGAGTGTCTCCACTCCTTTCATGAACACTGCCTCCAAAACATTCTCTATCTCCGAGGTCGAGAAACACAACTCCGCTGATTCCGCTTGGATCATCGTTCATGGTAACATCTACGATTGCACTCGGTTCCTCAATGATCACCCTGGTGGCACTGACAGTATTTTGATCAACGCCGGAACCGATTGCACCGAAGAATTTGACGCCATTCACTCCAGTAAGGCCAAGAAAATGCTCGAAGATTATCGAATCGGCGAGTTGATCACCACAGGCTATGCTTCGGACTCGTCTACGTCATCGCCTAATAGCTCCATGCTCGGAGCATCTAATTACACGAACTCCTTTGCTCCTATTAAAGAAATTGCGCCTATTAGACCAGTAGCACTGGTTCCACGTGAGAAAATCCCATGCAAACTCGTCGAAAAAACATCAATCTCTCACGACGTTCGTGTATTTAGATTTGCATTGCCATCGGAAGATCAAGTGCTGGGATTACCCGTGGGAAAGCACATATTTCTAGGTGCTGCCATCGATGATAAGCTTTGCATGAGAGCCTATACCCCGACAAGCACCATCGACGAAGTTGGCTACTTCGATCTAGTTATCAAAGTGTATTTCAAAGGGGAGCATCCGAAATTCCCTAACGGAGGGCTAATGTCACAATACTTAGACTCCTTACCACTAGGGTCATTGCTCGACGTAAAGGGTCCATTGGGTCACATTGAATACACGGGTCGTGGAAACTTCTCGGTCGGAGGCAAACCCAAGTTCGCCAAGAAGCTGGCAATGTTGGCCGGTGGGACAGGGATCACCCCGATTTACCAAGTAATCCAAGCCATATTGAAGGACCCCGAGGACGAGACGGAGATGTTTGTGGTGTATGCGAACCGAACTGAAGACGATATTTTATTGAAAGAAGAGCTCGACGGTTGGGCTAAGAAGACCGATCGATTGAAGGTGTGGTACGTGGTGCAAGAATCGATTAGAGAAGGATGGGGATATAGTTTGGGTTTCATCACGGAACCCATCTTGAGGGACCACATTCCGATGGGGTCTAAGGACACCCTTGCGTTGGCTTGTGGACCGCCGCCTATGATTCAGTTTGCAGTGCAACCTAATTTGGAGAAGATGAATTATGATGTTAAGGAGTCTCTATTGGTGTTTTAGGATGGATTGGATTTGGAATGAGAAGATAAAGCGTGTATATTTGAATATTATGTTCATTAATTTGCATCTTTCCATTGTTTTTCTTTTTAGAGAAAATGTTTTTAGGACGTTATTTTTTTTCCTAACAAATAAAAAGAATTGAATCTTGTACAAATCTCACCATTCTGTGGACCTTTCTTGCATTGCATTCACGAGAGAGGCAAAAATGCAAGTTGAAGTTCAGAATTTTATCTAAAAATCCAACTAGATATTTAGATTTGGAAAAGTCATGAATAAGAAATACGAACACCCTACCCTACAAAAACATTTTTAAAAATAAATTCATTTCAAGTGATACACATGAGAAGATCTGCGTATCTCTATAATTCTAAAATATCTTTACATGATTTTTATAAATTTGATACAATTATCCTATTTTATATTTACTGACGTAAAACTTTCGCAGTAAATTGAAAATATTTAATTGTAATCCTATAAAATACTTTCAATTCTTATTTTAAACCATAAGTGATATTTTTAATCAATATAATATAGATATCATATTAATTTAAAATTTTATGTACACAAATGAATATAATTGTTATCGTTAAATCTAATGGTTGATTTATTAAAATATAGCATGAAAAAAGTGTAAAATAAATTTAATTTTTGCAATAATAGAATAGAATATGTATGGATAAAAATCTCTGAATCGGAAAACAAAAACGTTCCTAGGATTTGATAGCATTATAGTGATGTACTAGATAGAAATTAGAATGTGGATGTGCGTGGCTAATGAAGCCGACCCAATGTGATGGCTCTAGCTAGTAGCTACATACCAAAAAGAAGAATGGAGGCGTACATGGCTGCTCCTCTTGCTGCCAGCCAAATGGCTAATCGACAAGTATTGGTTCTTGGAACGTTGAAGGGTCACCCTCGTCCTATTTTCGTTTTCGCATTACATTGGCCCCTTGCCTTTTCCCCTTTCATTTCCGGAGGTAAAGATATGGTATTTATGTTGTATGCGATTAAAACTCGATTTGACTTAAAAAAATTAAATTATTAGACTCGACTCGACTCGACTCTACGTGAAAAAAATTAATTTGTTTTAACTCGACTCGTAATTTCATAAATTCGATACGATTCGAAAAAATTTCAAATAAAATTTGAGTTATAAAATAGAAATTCAAATAACTCAAAATTTTTACTAATTAGTTGATCAGTTTTCAAATTCTAGTAGAGTCTATCAATTCTGTCTAATATGTTATTTATAATATTGTATATCACATGTGAAAATATGAAGAAATAAATATGTATATCGTATATGGATATAGAAAGTCGTTAAAATTAGAATCAATATGTATTATAACATTATAAATAATTACAATTAAATTTGTACAGAAACTCGACTCGAATCAAATTTCATAAAATCGAGAAAAAAAATTCAAATAAAGATGGAATTATAAAATAAGACTTGTAAACTAGAGTAACTCGAAATTTTTGAACTCGACTTGGACCTCCCGCTCCCTTCGTCTTAATTCTTCTTAACATTTTTCATCTAGTTTTTTTGTTGCCCACTTGGTCCCTAGGGTTTTGCTCTGATTAATCTGGATTGATTTGCTCGTACACCTGGTTTTGGTGGGTAAGTTTCCCAGCAAAAATTTTCTGCATACACAAAGCCTTGAACTTAAATCATGCATAAACAATATCTAGTTACTTACCACTTGAACCAATCTCCGTTGATAATAATTTTAGGAAGAAGAAGAATAAAAAAAACATCTTTAATTTCTTTTGTTTAATTAATTGGTTGCAGGTGATAAGTCAATAATTTTTTAGTAAAATTAATGTATCAAAAAATTAAATCCACATACCAAATAAATGTAAAAAGTTTTAAGTTCGAAATAAATCTAAAAAAATTGAGGTACCAAATAGGTAACTTATTCGTTTTTTAAAAAAATAACATTTATTGACTAACTAAAGACGATACATTAGTAAAATTTTAATTTGAATTAATGCATGTGACCGTTTTTAAGTTCATATAACAACTAAATACCTAAAGTTAAATTAAAAGCTGATTAGATGCATAAAGATCAGTTTTAAGGACAAAATATACATTAACCTTGGGGATAATACATTCGAATCCGTAATGCTTTTAATCCATAAGACCCAAACAACTTTGGCCCAATGCAGACAATATCTAGCGCAGAAACCACTCCAATCCCTCGTCTTATGAACAAGGCCCAAACCTCCATCTTATTCTTCACCTGTGCAAGGGTTTCAGTTTGTAAATTTACTGGTTTCCCTTTGTATTTGAAACATGAAAACAAAGTTCCTTTTTCTGGGGGATATTTTTCCATGTTTTGGTGAGAGAGACAAGCACTGCTTATCGTATTGAATACTGGCATCTATCTTATCAAGAATCCTAGAAAGTAAAAAGTGTCTAGACGTGAATAGTAACCAGATAGGCAGATACATATACTATATGTTACTATCAGGCATCTTTGCCAAGTTGAATGCAAATACATGTATATTAGGGTGGATGAGCATGCAATAAAATCAGAAAAATTGCAGGAGTAGGATATTTATCTACAAGCATAAGAATCTTCATTGTTTTCACTTCAACTTTATGTCGACACAAAGTTGCCAACTTGCCCAAAAAAGAATAACTGATCAGTACTGAATACTGATCCTTTGCTCTCCACTGGTTATTTATAGGAAGGGGTGAGCAAGGAGATTAGGAAAAGTCAAGTTAAATATATCAGCACCATGGCTCAACTGGGGTCGTCGTCCCTGTCAGCAGAAACCGAGACGCTGAGCAATGTCCTAAGCCTGGTGGAGGCTTTCAGAGCATTTGATTCAGACAACGACGGTTCTATCAATGCTGCGGAGCTGGGCGGGATCCTGAGCTCGCTCGGGTACAACGCTAGCGAGCAAGACGTGAGGGCGATGATGCGAGAAGGAGACGGTAACAAGGACGGGTTGCTGAGCATGGAAGAGTTCCTGGAGATGAACACCAAGGACATGGAGCTTGGGGAGCTTGCCAATTCACTCAGGACCGCTTTCCAGGCTATTGAGGTGGAAGGAGATGAGGCTTTGACAGCTACGGAACTGTATGAAGTTATGGGTAACCTTGGAATGGATCAACTTTCGCTGGAGGATTGCCAGAGTGTGGTGGCTTCCATGGATGCAGATGGTGATGGAGCTGTTACCTTGGAGGACTTCAAACTCATTGTTAATGCCCTTTTAGATTAATAATTATATAATTGATCTTAAGTTATATGTATCGATATACATAAAAAATAAAGCCTTGGGTGCTCTGAAATTTCCATGCATAGCTACAAACATTACTAATATCTATTATTGCATGAACTACTGCATGTTGGTGTTTATCTCGATATGTCTATGAAAAGAAAGTGAATACAGAGTGGTCATCCTTGTGACCTTTTATTCTCATTAATCGAAGTTTTAATTTCTGTTTTTTTTTCAAATAAATTGTTATTCTCTTAGATTCACTAATCGTCTTAGTGGCTAAGGATGTTCATCTTATTCCTTCTTGTATTTGTTCGAATTCTGTTATGGAAATGTAATACAACTTTCCAATAAATCTTACTAGGATTGTTCACGGGATATGTCTGGTCGCGTAATGCACACATATTGCCGTCCTCTCACAAGACTCCTGTAAAGGTGAATATCAGGGAATGATGGCCTCATGTCAGCCATAGGAGCATTAAGAGCAGAAGAATGAAACATATCAGCTCGTTGTAGCAAATCCATAACATATTTTCGTTGATTGAGAAACAAGCCATTCAAACAGTGTTGAATTTTCATTCTCAAGAAGAAAAAAAACTCAAATCTCCTATGTCCTTAAGAGAGAATTCAGAATTAAGTTGTTGAATTACAACATCAATCTCAGCTGAATCATTTTCTGTAACCACTATATCATGGGCATATACCGATAAAATCACAGTAGACTGAGTTGTACTCCTAATAAAAAGAGAGACATCAGCCTTTGATGCAACAAACCCCAATTTTGCAATTAGGAATGCCTTTAGAGTTTCAAATCAGACTTTAAGAGCTTGTCGAAGGCCATAGAGAGCCTTTCTCAGGTGACACACAAGCTCCTGTCCATCTGCTCCTTTCTTCACATATTCAGGAGGTTGCTTCATGTATATATCTTCTGCTCATTCTCCATTCAAAAACGTATTGTTAATGTCAATTTGATGAATTGACCAATGCTTCATAACTGCAGCAGCTAGGACAGTTCTGATAGTAGATAATCGTAAAGAGTATCCTTTTGCCACCGATCGAGCTTTAAACCTCTCAACTGTCCCATCAGGTTTCCTCTTGATTTTAAACAGTCATTTACATCCAATTTGCTCTCTAATCTGGATCTTGAAAAGCCTCATGTACATCAACAGGTTCTTTGTACTCTTTTTCAGCAAAAAAAAATACCTTAGGCTTGAATATTTCAGCCTTCCTCTTGTGACCATAGGATGGAGGTAATGAACCATAGAAACAGCACTAGATGGAGGAATCGAAGGGGACGAATGCAGTTCCCAAGTTTATGTAGTTCATGAGATGTTTGAGCCTATTGACCCAAGAAATAGATTTTGGGCCTTTAGAATCCTGCTTGAGTTGGGTTTTGGAACTAGGTTTTTTTTAAAGAAAACTTCATTCTTGTTTATCTAACCATGTCCAAACCCTAAACTGTCCCCCAAAAGGCTTTCTTAAATTTTACCATAATGTTAGTAGTTAGAATTATTATGAGGGTGATGTTTATATTAGCAGCAGCTCAATCGATGGTAACATTTGGAATCATGATTAAAACAGCTGGGGACAAAGCTATCAATTGGACATGTAGGTCCAAAATTGTATGTCTGATCACCAGAATTTCTGTCCAACATCAAGATTTCTTGTAAGAGAAGATAACAAAGCCTCTATTAAAAAAAAAACAATTCAATTTTCTTTGCCGCATTATAAACCATGTTGTTGGGTTATTTTTCCAGGGTCGATCCAATTTGAGTTGGGTGTGGAACTGTCGATGGAATAGTTTGATTTGAATAAATTTTTAATTAATGGATAAGAAAATAGTACCAAAAGTAAAATAATTAATTAAGACATAGTGAACGATATTATTATTATTATTATTTAAGATAGTAAGTAAAGGGAGGCAGGTAGGGAAAGAAAGTCTAATTTGTGGAACTGGGAAATGGTATTATAAAATAAACCATGCCTTTTTACGAAGTTGAGACAACATTATTGTGATCATCTCCATAATCTTCCTTTGTTTTTATATGTAGATTTAGTATGGGGATAATGGGGTTTTTTCCCTTGAATGTTTTTTAATGCCTAATGGGTATTTTTTTATATTTTTTTATTTTCGAGAAAGAAGTAAGTGTCTGGGGAAAACTTGAATCATGCAATGTTCTTGTTCCTACCTCTTTCGTTGGTACCACTCATGTTTTATGGCATTTTTAATTTATATAAATATTGAAGTAATCAATTCCCATGTACTTGTATTAATATTTCCATTCAACCAAAATTCTTCCAACAAAAATATATATACGAAAGATTCAGCTGCCTAATGCCCTGATCTCGAGAAATCCTTATTCTCTCACATGTAATATATACATATGAACTAATGTAATTTAGTATTATTGATTCAAATTTTATTTATAAAATTATAAAATCAATACGTTAATTTTAATAGTAAAAGTTATTAAAATATTTTTACTTAATACGTTATAAAATATCACAACTATTTTTTGGTTTTGCAATTACATGTACATTGTTATAGTATATAAAACCCCAAAATATTAGAAATAATATAAATGTAAATTGACATTTTGGTAAATGTTTAGTTTAAAGATATCAAGCCAAATCTGTTTTGCAATTCAGACTACGTTATTATAGTATATAAACCCCAAAATATTAGAAATAATAAACACCGTTGCCGTAAATGTCAAGTTGAAGGCTGAAGCCAAATCTGTTTTGGATCAGACTGGACCTTAATATTAAGCAGTTTAAGGTTACATAACAGCAGGCTTTGATTAGACTTTGCCTTTGTTTCATATTTTCGAGGATTAATTTTCCCTTTAATTAATTTATCCACTCCTATCTCTACATAATCAAATACAATGATTTTTTTTAGAAATTCTATTTTTTTATATTTCTAAAGAAAAACAAAATAAAAATAATTTTTTTTGTTGTTGTTTGCCTTGGTTCTCTGGCTTTTTCCTAATTAATTTAATTTGTACTAATTTTAGAGATTTTCACTACTTACAAACTCTTACCATTTTATATATATAATAATAATAATAATAATAATAATAATACATGTGATTGATAGGGACATATAATTTGTAAACCAAACTACTATTTGAATATTTATATATATATATATATGGATTGTGATATGATAAGGGTTAGATGAAGTATGAATAAGTGGTATATATAAAAAGGAATTAGAGGGGGGGAGACCATGTCTCCCTCTAAACAAGCGTCGTGTCTGGTATGATTGTTGTTTTTTCCCGACATGGGGGGTGGAACCTCATTTAAGAATTCAAAGGCATGAGCCCATTAGTCTTCATCAATGTCATCATGTGAGAGCTTCGGTCTTCTTGGATCATTTGAGATATATGTTTGCCATCATGTTTCAAGCTATAATCACACACAGCAATCAACATTCCATGTTACCCTCTGAATCTCTCCACTTTCCTACTTTCTTTGACTCACCCCAATCCCACATAATCTCTCTATATATCTGTCATCTAGTCATCATTTATACAAATACATATATATATATATATATGTATATGTATATTATACTTTACTAAGTTTATATACTATCAATACTTTTAAATGTATATGTTTAATAATGTATCAAGATCTATATCAAAATAACTCTAGACATAGTCCACACATGATAAGGCTTCAAACCAGAATAAATTTAAACTAAGAGCTTACACATAGTATTCATGTACAATGAGACTTGAAACCTTACCAGCACAGTAAAAGCCCAGTTACATTGGTACATCAAAAACCAATCTTCTAATAATTAGGTGATCCCAAAACTTGAATACGGTGGAGGGCCAGGATAAATTCGACCAACCCTCCCCCCACCAAAAAAAAACAATTAATTATATATTGAAGATTAATTAATGTGGCATATGCAGATAGTTGGTTAGTGCGGTAACGAGGGGTTGTTTTCAAGGCATTAAACCCTAAAGCCAATGGAGCCATCATAATTAAAAACAGACTTCATTTCTGAAGGCAATACATACCTACTATTTGCATGTGGACAGTCACCTACTTTCTTAATTACTATTTACACTACTTTACTACAGAAAGAAAACAAATTTTAAATACAAATCGATAATCTTTCGTCCTTTTAAACTGATCACATGAACCAACTGAATCACAACGTATTAACCATTAGGTGTAAATTTTGTAGATATAAAATCTTGATGGTATACATACAAATAAATAAAAATATACTAGTATTTAGTACACGTTTAAATAAATTCATATTTATCAGTCAAAAGTCATAACCTACTGGGTATTTAGCTGTTAGATAGGGCAAAAAGATTCTCGGTTCCATGGAGGACACGCCAGAAGGAAGTGTCGATTGTCAAAGAGTTTAGCAACATTACGTAAACATGTTTTTGTTTACATGCGTTGGTGTTGGGGAAATGGTGTGAAAATTACAGGTAGCTTCGATATTTTTCATGGCTGGCGGTTTTGTCCTAGTACAATGGGAGTTTAAAATGGTTGATATTTCTCGGCCGTCGAGGGAGGTGCATCAAGACAACGAGATTGCCTACAAACGTTGACAACTTGGGGTTTTTGTACCCAGGGAGGGTGCTTGCTGGCACATGCACGTGCAGTGCATGCTTATGTTTTTGTTTTTGTTTTTGTTTATGTTTTAGACCTGCTGCTTTTGTATTTATGCGTGTGGACTGTGGACACTAGTGAAAATGTAATTTATATAATTTTTAATATGATTATGATATTAATTTAGCCGTTTAGGGGGAATAATTTAATAAATCGTGATGATAAATACAAATATTTTTATTCTTTTTGGATAAATGGATGCGTTGAATCATTGTGTTCAGCTAAGCTAGCAATTCATTTTTCTGGTATAGACATGAATAATGGGATGAAATAAATGAAAAAGAAGATGCATGAGCAATAATTATTATACAGCCAGCAAGTCAGATTACGAAAAATAAAGCAGTTTTCAGAATTTTGGCTTCTTTTTTCCTGGAAACTTCAGAAATAATACATTAGAAGAGAACAAATATTAATGAGTTGTTTGTTGTTGCAGCTTTCTTAGGTTACAAAGAGAGTTTCTTGTCACTTTCATGCCTTATGATGCCGTCTGCTACAAAACTTCCTTCACGTTCATTTTTTTTTTTCAAATGAAAAAAAAGAGTGTTTATTGTCAAAGTTAGGTTTGATGGAAAAAAAATTACGGCTTTCACTTACATGCATATACAAATATTACATATAAAGAGAAAAGTTTCGGCCTTCAAAGTAAAAAATTGTAGAAAATAAAATGTCTGCTTGCTTCAAACGAACTATTATTTCCTTTCATTTTTAGTAGGAATATAAGATTAAAGAATCAGATATTTGGATTTTATTTTTTAAAAATAAATATATAAGTTTGTGTAATTTTTTATATAACATGTGTATTAAAAAATAATCATCAATATATATATAATGGAAAATATTTTGATACATAAATTTGTGTAAATAAATGTATCGATTTTAAGGTTTAAGGATTTATATTGTAGTGTTTAAAATTTAAGAATTAGGGTTAGAATTTAAAATTTAAAGTTTGATATTAAATGTTTTGGGGTATGGATTTGAATTTTAGAGTTTATAATTTAAATATAAAGAGTTGTGTAAATTTGTACAACTTATATAACAAAATATAGCTATTTTTTATATAAATAGCTCATATATAATTTTTTTAATCGAATAACTCATATATAATTAAATAAATTATAAACAATTTAAGCCATTAAATAAAATTATAATGTAACTTGATAGTTGGGTTTTTATATTGTATTTTAAAATAAATAAAATAATATTTATATACTGACAACTCTATTTTTTTATTGAAAAAGAGGTACGACATTTAATAATGCAGATAATAATAAGTTCTAAAATTTTCTTTGTAATCATATTTTTTTTTTAATTTTAAGACATTATTACTTAGAAAGTTGAACCCAACAAGTAGTTTTAATAAAAAAAATAGATAATATCCATCTTAGAAGACGTTGATTCAGTCGCTTTGTCTACAAAATGTATCTATTATAAAAAAGAACAAGGGTTAAGAATATATATGAACAAATACTATTCTATAATCACTTTTAAACTACTAAAAAATAGTTAAAAAGTTAAATTCACTAAATAGTCCAATAGTAAGGAATGATGTTATTTTTTTAAGTAATTCGAATTTAAATGTTAAAAAAAATATATATTACCATGTCACCAAAATATTAAAAAAAAAAAACTCAAATTTTTGACGTTATGTTAGCATTATTTTGACAATGTAAGAAATTATACATTGTACTATTCAAAAATAAGAAATTACACATTGTGATTTGAAATATTAATCTAATAAATAAGGGTACGCGTGACACAAAATTTTTAAAAAAATATTTTTGAACCCAATGAGTGGTCCCAGTAGAAAAAAATATGATATTCATTTTAAGAGACCCGAGTTCAATCTGCTTTGTGTGCAAGGTGTGGGCAAATCAAAGGGTTGAGAAAAGTATGAACATATATTACCTTGTAATCACTTTAAGACTATTAAAAGAAATTAAAAAAATGTTTTTTAATTGTTTTGGGTGATAAAAGATGATATTTATTTATATCTTTTTCTTAATCATTCGATAATATGCACATTTTGCAAATAAAGACAATTGAACATGGATCTTCTAGAATGAACATCATTCTCTTTTCAACTGAGTTTATTTATTGGGTTCATTGAAAGGATGAGTCTGTCACGCTCGACGAGCACTGATGAGTATCATTAATTTAATTTATAAAGATTTAAAATTTAAAATATTCACCGTACAATTATAAATTATTTAAAAATCAAAATGTAAATTAATTAAAATATATTATTTTATTTTTAAATTTCTTTTAAACATAATTAGATCAAAAAAATTAGCCCAAATTACAAAATCTTAATTTTTTTTTTGAAATTAAGCCGCCCCAACTACCTGCTGCCGGCTTTATTCTCGTCGCCCTGCCGCCGTCCCTGCGTGGCCGCTGTTAACCCAATTTCGGACGTTGGTTTATGTGTGTAACATTGCAGTCTTGTACTACTGCTAACTTAGCCCATAGTTCTAGAAAATGAGATTCATACGAAACAAAGTTCACAGTGATAATGGGATTCATACGGAAACAAAGTTCACAGTGATAAGCTCATGGTCAAGACGGCGGCAGGGCAAATGACGGCCACGCAGGGACAATCGTAGGGCGGCGAGAATAAAGTCGGCGGTTGGCAGTGGTTTAATTTTAAAAGAAAAAAATTAAAGTTTTGTAATTTAGGAATAGGTTTTTTGATCTAATTATGTTTAAAAAACTTAAAAATAAAATAATGTATTTTAATTAATTTACATTTTAATTTTTAAATAATTTATAAGTGGGTCTTTTAGATTTTTAATTTTTATAAATTAAATTAATAGTGCTCATCGGTGTTCGTCAAGTGTTGTAAAATTTTTCTTATTGATTTTTTTAAAACTAAAATTAAAATAAAGGTATATTGTTAATATATCAAATAATAATCGTAAAAAATGGTAATAGCATCGCAAAACTCTAGTATTGTTATATTTAATTGGTTCATTATACTAATCAGTACATAAACTAGGTAACTTTTCTCAAACTAGTACTTGAACTTTTATTTTGTCTCAAATGGCGCCTAAACTTAAAAAAATCTCAAATAATTCTTGTGTTGGTATGGTATCTACGTGGTATGAACCAGTCAAAATGATTATGTAATGACCTGATTGGTTGTTTGAATAATATGTTAACATCCGATAATTTTTTTATTTAGATATTAATTTGAGAATTCTTTTTAAATTCAAATACTAATTTGAATTAAAAAGGTGTAGGAGCTAATTTGCACAATGTTTTAAATTTAAGTACCAATATATATTATAATAAAGCCTATTTGATTTGTAAATGGAGATTAGATTTGTGAAACAGAAATAAAATAAGCGTCCTTGCAGAAGACAGCCATTATAAATAAGCGAACGTATTGAAAAGCCTGTAAGCAACGCATCATCTCTCCTAATTTAGAACTAAGAAATGGTCCCAACCAACTGAAGACAAAGAAAAACAACTGCAAACAGATTAGATGAAATATTTCCGTACAAACATTGATTGACTCACCCTGTGTGTGTGTGTTTTTTTTTTTAATTTTGTCATTTCAATTAAACATCGTTATGCTTTTTAGGCATGCAATTGCTCACCTTACAACCTTCAACCGGGTAACATCTGCCCTCTCTCCGTTGAAAATGGCAGGCCTGCGCTTAGCTTTGTAATTGTACCAATCTCGTCTCACGTCTTTCACTGTTTGGTTCTCGAGAAAAAAGTCCCTTTTTCCCGCACAAAATGAATGCAATTATTCTACAGCCGTACAATGTATCCATCAGCTTCATTTCTCTCTAGTTAGTACAACACACTTGTAAATTCAGTTGGAGTCTTTGCATTGTGATAAATCGGGGTAAGGCCAAAAATAGTATCTTTGAACCCTATTTTGATTTTTTACGATTTGGAATTGTAAAATATTTTGCATATGACCCTTATAGTGAACTCACCGCATTATCAGGGCGAATTTTAAAAAAATATTTTTTATTAAACTCGTCGTATCACCTAGGCGAGTTTCATTTTTTTCTAAAAAATATAATCTTGTTTAAACCGTAATCAGGTAATTAACCTAATATTAAACCAAACTTGCCATATGGGTATGGCAAGTTTGGCATGGCATAACGTCCATCCAACGTCTCAACCAAACGCCGTGATTGGGGAAGCTGAAACTCGTCGTGTATGTACGGCGAGTTAGGTAAAGTTTTAGGGTTATTTAACGTAAAGAGGGTCGGTTTGGAATTTTGTTCGATTTGGATCAGTAAATTATTTACATGTATGTTAATGGTAGTCAATGTTGTTAGAATAAATGAGGTAAATTTTATCTCCCTACCGTAACGTGCTGAAAATTATAATTTAGGATTATTTGTATCGAACAATGTTTCACATAAATAAATGAGGGTAAACTGCATCATTGCACATGCTTAGAACATAAATAAGGGACGAAAAACCAACGCATAAAACATTATTTTACGATGATTTGAGCAGTGAAATGTTAATTGGATTATGGCTCGGTATCATCGTAGTCAGTTGATACGTTTGAACTTAAGTTAAATTCTTCGATCAGCTGTTGTTTTTCTTGCCTGCGTCTGTACATAAAAAGCTGCAACTCATCAGCAGCTGCATCAACATCCGGTGAAGATAGAGCTTGTTCAGTGGTCGCTGCAAGTGCGGACGGAGCACATTCTCTGGGCGTACTACCTTCGTCGGCATCGACCTCATCGAACTTAACATTTAAGTGGATGTATTTAGCTCCTGCAGAATTGAGTTGATCATACATTTTGCGTACGGCGTTTTCATTGGTAAGCCTCGCAACGTAATGCGTTTCAGATGTCGTGGTGTTGGGATTTTACATTCCAAGTAAAAAATTTGTTTGTCTGTACGTTTACTAACCTCGTTTGATATCAACTGCAACAAATCATGGAGCGACATATTGATGGTGATTTTTGAGTCGAAATGCGAAAAACTTAGCCATGAGGGGAGCAAAGTGTTAGATGTTTTGGTGAAATATACATAATTGGAGCGTGAATTTTATAGTAAAGGAAAAGCACCGCATGAGTTATTTTATTGCAGAAGAATTAGCACCGCATGCGTAAAATAAAAAATACAACCGATATGAAAAACATAAATTCTAAACGTAGAAACAATAAAATTTAGAAACATTATACAGAATCTAGTCATTACAATTATTTCAATGTCGTCGTGGTTTGATGGTAGATTATTTTGGGCGCTCGTGTTCGTATATACACCGTCATGTCATGCTTGGTAAACCCATAAATTCTAAATGAATCAAAACCATGGATTTGGACTCATTACACAAAGTCCTCTTTACAACATTAAGTTTCGCAAAACCTTCGAGAGAAAAAGGAATAGCGATACGTCATGGTGCAAGGAGAACTTTGTGTAACTTTTCTGAATCCATGGTGCGTAAAATATTCTTGGTTCGTTTGGAATTGATGGGAATAACAAGCTTATATCATCAAAATAACGTTGCTCTAATTAAGCTCCCACACAGTCAGTTTGACAAGAAAAGAATAAAGCTAAAAACTTGGTTTTTATAAGTATTTTAACGAATCTTTTACATGCAAAAGCATGCAGAGGGAGACGACATGATAAATGAAACTCGCCGTGAAGGCACATGACGTATATAACTCGGTTTACATGCAAAGCAAGTTTTGAATCAAAAGTCCTACTATAAATATCTTGTAAACATCTTAGAGGGTAATTGCATAAAATATAAGTTAAAAAATGGTTAGAATTTTGTTGTATCGTAATGCATTCGATCAAAACAGTGATCTTGGATTGTGTTGATGAAGCTTAGTTTGATGCACGAAGTTCTCCTTTCAACATGATGTGCACAGGGAGTAGGTACAGTTGTTAAGCTGAAAGTGTATTACGCGGACCAACCCGGAGCATACACTTGTACAACTAGGCCTTGACAGATGCATATGCCTTGTTGGCTTACTCTGCGTAGCACGTAAATGAGATGGTCGATATTCTATTTTCGTCTAGTAAAGGGGGTCAGAGCCAACTGAACCTCTCCAAATTCTGAGGTACGGGAGAAGGGCTTGCATTTCTTATACTGTGATACACAGAAGTCATATGTTGTGCATTTCTCAAGTGATATATTCCCATCACTATTCAAAACATGTGTTTCTTTTTGCAGCTTGTATATTGAATTGGGGCTACGAAACTTCAGAACTAACAATATCGTGAGTTCCACCAACAAATCTCTCCTTACAACATTAGGTATGTTGAGTAAGTCTCAGCTTACAGATTTTAATATCATCCTCGACATGGTCTTCTTATTCTCTTTTAATTGTGGCTAAAAGAAACCCGAACAACCTTAATTGTACGTTGCATTACAAAACTGTAGCAAGTGATGAACATTTTGACAATTGTGCAACACAAATTACGTAAGCAAAATTGTCCTAACAACATTATTTTTTTAATGTATTACATTTCCTATAAACCTTTATAACGATAAATGTAATAAATTAGTTCCAATTTATTAACATAGTTTAGTTCGTTCTGACTTTGTTCATTTACACCGCTATAAATAGGCCCTTTCCACATCCTCAAACACACACACCTTTGATTTCATAGTAATTCCCTCTATAGTTGTTTTAGTCAATTTCATATTAATTCTCTCTATAATGGCTGAAAACTCGGACTATTTCTAATCTATAGGGAGACAATCATGCTATCTTCAGAGTCGATATTGACGGTGAACTATAACTTGGAATGATTTTCATGACAAAGAAAAACCACGGATAATGCAATTAAGAACTACAACATACGACGATCATCGTTGTGTCGATAAAGTGAAGAAAACAAATGCGGACAACTATATTGCGAATGTGTCGAAAAAGACCACGGATGTAACTAGAAGATCTATGTCTCAAGAATCAAGAGGGTGAACAACGTGTGGCAAATAACAAGGTACGATGGACCTCATACATGCTAGTTCTTTCAATGTAATTGGATGATTTGTATATTTTTTTAATTAAATCTTTTTTGAATATTAACGGATTAAAAATATTTTTTCCTACAATGATTTAAATGTAATCTTCGAAATGTCGAACACTTAGATGAACACTTAAATGAACACGTTCAGAAACACTTAGAAGAACATGTTCGTAAACATGAAATAAACGAACACGAACGCTCAAACGAACACGTTCACATATAACATTTTCAACGCGATTTTGACACCCTTTAGGATGCCTTATACGTGTCGATCTTTACACCATTTTCAAGAGATGTTTTAGTACTACGACGGGGAAGTTCAAAAGTACGAAAAATATCCCCCAATACCCCGTAAATTCACCTTAAACATGCACGTCGAAGCGTACTAGTTTTCCTTGAAAAGCCTACCATGATGACTTCTATAAAGGTCTTTAACCAACTATTTTACCGTGTTAGGATTTTTTTTCTCGCATTTTTTTGCAACACTAATATACATATGTTAATCTATGGGAAGCGTAGCCCTGTTATTTCGCAAGATTCGAAAATGCTCCGAATATTACCTTCAAAAGCCTAACATTCACTCATTTGGCAGGTAATAAATGGTAGGATCAACTCCTCGTACACGGAAGACAAGTTTAACGGAACTCACCGTTCAAGTAAGGCGATTGTACCTATCATTTTTTGTCCACGCGAAATTATACATCTTTTGGACGAATCTGTGTATCTCTTATAAATACTCCGCTATTTTATACAGCTTTTAAATGAATCTATGCATCTCCTATAATGTTCGAATATACAAAAAAAAACTTCAAATCTTAAGTCTTATGTTTCGTACCACATGAAACGCTCTGCCATTTTATATGTAGATTTTCTTTGAATGTGATGATCTATATACTTATTTTCAATAAAAATCAAAAGTGTGGCTTTGAAATTGTCGAAGTTCTTCTTACAATATTATTTACACTTCACAAATCATCATCACAGCCCCTACTTCGTATATGTATGGCATGCGGCCTCATGCCTCACAACTCAGTCTTGATTGTTGCATATGCCATGTTGGCTTTCTCTGTGTAGCACGTAGACGGTCAGAGCCAACCACATCTCTCTAGATTCTGAGGTAGAAGAGGAGAGCGTACATTACTCATAATGGGCTAGCCAGAAGTCATATTGTCTGCCCATATTATACGCTAATTTACATCACTATCTCAAGTGGTGAAGGGTCAGACAGCTGCATAAGCATCGTCTGGGGCTTATCTGCTAGGAAAATAAATATGATCAAGATGAAATATATTGCAAATCCCTAACGGATACAGATGAGGAAGTAGAGTGTTGATCGTAATAGGGCTGACAGATATTATATTGTCATCCAAATAGTAATAGAAGTTCTTCTTACAACATTATTGTTCTGTGGAATCGCATTGTTAGACATATATAACATTTATTTCTAACCATTCTGTAATATAAGAAATGTATTAAGTTTTGTAATAAAAGAATGGAAATTTGTATCTATGGTTCGACGTGTCCATCGTACATTCGCGCATTAAAAATATGCTTTGTTTGTTTTAAAAAATAGGGTTTAGGGTTGTAATCGTCAGAAACCTGTATGTGTGGTACCTGAAAAAATAAAATAGAAATGATGGGTGCAACTCACCATGAAGGCGTAATAAGTTTTATTGAACTCGTCTTGCTTGGATAAATGCGTTTCCTATTTTTTATTGAACTCGCAGAGTGCATATTTCCCTATAAATAGTCGTGACAACTAATGAATAAGCAAAAATGGCTCAGAAATGTTAAATATTCTTTTACATATCATATACCATATGTATATTTTCTTCCACATGTGTCTATCGTTTTACATTTACGAAGTTCTTCTTACAACATTAAGTATTCTACAAAGTTATCCGTACAGCTACATCATTTAGGGCTTCTTTTCCCGAGTCATATTTGAAAAAGCGTCAACGGTATTGTTAAACACCAATAATGTTAGTGTTGCACAAACTTTGAGAATGGTGTAAGGCTCTGAGATTACTATACGCCATGCAGATTGACTGATGCCTTGGTGTACTGCGGTCCTGCATGTAAGGCTCAAGTGGGTATATGAACAGATGATGGGTGATTTTTCACAATGAATACTGAATTTCTAGCACTTTTGAAAGCACTAGATATCTGAATTGTATAATCCATTTCAGTGAACCTCAACACTTGCGAACATCTTAAAATGGACTTTCAAAGACTTTTTTGCAAGCACTAGCTATCTGAAAATATAATTTCCAACAATAATTTAAATGTCATCTTGAGTATTCTTCTTGTCATATATTTCATGTGGATTTTTACACCCTTTAGGATGCCTTATTCGTACCAATTTTAGCACCATTGTAAACATATGTTTCAATAGTACAACGTAAAATTGAAACAAGAAGAAAAAATTTCCCGCAACCACAAAATCTATTTAAACACGCCTATTGACTAATGTTTGCTTGTTCTACATGCTAAAAACATGGCTAGATAATGTGTTTAATGCGATTTTTACACCCTTTAATATGCCTTATACGCACCGATATTTACACCATTTTTAAGACATATTTCAGTACTATGATGTGAAAGTTTAGAAATATGAAATATTATCCCCAATACCCCATAAATTCACATAAAATATGCCTATTGAAGCTCTGAATCTTGAATTGCAAAGCCTACCATGATGACTTCCATAGGGGTCTTTAGGTAACTTTTTTGTCGTGTTAGGATATCATGTATGTCGCATTTTTATCATCACCCTAATATAAATGTGTTCATCTATTGACGGCGTGGATCGCTTTCTTTCGCGCATTAGAAAAATGCTCAAATCTTGCTGTAAAAGCGTACCATGCACTCGATCGAGCAAGAAATAATTAGTGCAACTCGTCATACTCTACGGGCGAGTCAAACTCACCGTGAGTGTAGGACGAGTTGCACTAATCATTTTCTTGCACGATCGTCTTTACGAAGCTTTTGCATTTAATCTGTGCAATAAATACTCATGAAAAATAATGTATGGGTATACAAACTTTATTTTTAATGTAAAGATAAGTATATGTTAAGCTCTTAACGTCGTCAACAAAATCAGTAAAATAAATTATATCAAATTTAAAGTTCCTCTTACAACAATAAGAAATCAATATCCAAAAATATCCATTAAATTTTTCCATAACTAATAAAAGAAAAAAACAACAATCTTGTAAAATTAATTTATTAAAAAATAAAAGAACAAATCTATCTTCCTCTTCTTTATCATCTTCTTCTTTTGGCCTTAGGGTTTGCCCGATTGCCCGAAAAGGCGTCGGGTCATAGAGACGTGACGCCTGTTGAATTCTCGACTGAATCAGGGTTTGTTGTTGTCGTCGTCGCCATTATCATTATTATCATCAACATCCCCACTTCCTCCTCGTCTGTATCATCCTTATGATTAGGAGTCATACGACGTAGTTGACTAAACATACTCAGACCTATTCCCTCAAAATTGTCGAAAAATATAGGACCTCATAAATACGTCGACAATAATGTTGCCATTGACTCTCACATCATGATACTGCATTTCATCATGCTGAGCTTGCGGGACCACAAACTCATGCACATAAACAGCTTCAGAAAAATTACATGTCGAACTTTGCACCTGTGATGCAGCTCCTTGTTCTTGACTCGCCCAATTACCAGGCATATCTCTCCACACGCCCGGTTCATATGGAATATGCAAATTCAATGACCCTTGTGTCATGGAAACAGCTTAATCCCAACTCGGAGACCTATATGACGGTTGAAAACTGGCGACATCAAATGGCTGCAATGTTGGTTCAGGTTCAGGTTTAGGTTTCGGTTCTGGTTTAGCATGTCTTGTGCCGCGTCTACCTCTACATGTACCTCTCCTCCTCCCGAATCTACCTCCAGATGACCCCGCGCCATATGCTGACACTTTCTAGGCTTGTCGAATTAACAGTACAGCATCTCTTCGAGTTGGCTCGTCAAGTACAGTTTGTTGTTTGCAGCAAACCATTGATGGTATTCAGAAATAGAAAAGTCAAATTCATCCGCTCGAATGGATTCGATAGAAGGCAACATGTTTTCCCTTCCATACCACTCATTGAAGTACGCCGAAAAATGAATGCAATTATTCTACAGCCGTACAATGTATCCATCAGCTTCATTTCTCTCTAGTTAGTACAACACACTTGTAAATTCAGTTGGAGTCTTTGCATTGTGATAAATCGGGGTAAGGCCAAAAATAGTATCTTTGAACCCTATTTTGATTTTTTACGATTTGGAATTGTAAAATATTTTGCATATGACCCTTATAGTGAACTCACCGCATTATCAGGCGTAATTTTAAAAAATATTTTTATTAAACTCGTCGTATCACCTAGGCGAGTTTCATTTTTTTCTAAAAAATATAATCTTGTTTAAACCGTAATCGTGTAATTAACCTAATATTAAACCAAACTTGCCATATGGGTATGGCAAGTTTGGCATGGCATAACGATCCATCCAACGTCTCAACCAAACGCCGTGATTGGGAAGTTTGAAACTAAATCGTGTATGTACGGCGAGTTAGGTAAAGTTTTTAGGGTTATTTAACGTAAAGAGGGTCGGTTTGGAATTTTGTTCGATTTGGATCATAAATTATTTACATGTATGTTAATGGTAGTCAATGTTGTTAGAATAAATGAGGTAAATTTTATCTCCCTACCGTAACGTGCTGAAAATTATAATTTAGGATTATTTGTATCGAACAATGTTTCACATAAATAAATGAGGGTAAACTGCATCATTGCACATGCTTAGAACATAAATAAGGGACGAAAAACCAACGCATAAAACATTATTTTACGATGATTTGAGCAGTGAAATGTTAATTGGATTATGGCTCGGTATCATCGTAGTCAGTTGATACGTTTGAACTTAAGTTAAATTCTTCGATCAGCTGTTGTTTTTCTTGCCTGCGTCTGTACATAAAAAGCTGCAACTCATCAGCAGCTGCATCAACATCCGGTGAAGATAGAGCTTGTTCAGTGGTCGCTGCAAGTGCGGACGGAGCACATTCTCTGGGCGTACTACCTTCGTCGGCATCGACCTCATCGAACTTAACATTTAAGTGGATGTATTTAGCTCCTGCTGAATTGAGTTGATCATACATTTTGCGTCGGCGTTTTCATTGGTAAGCCTCGCAAGCGTAATGCGTTTGGATGTCGTGGTGTTGGGATTTTACATTCCAAGTAAAAAATTTGTTTGTCCAGACGTTTACTAACCTCGTTTGATATCAATCGCAACAAATCATGGAGCGACATATTGATGGTGATTTTTGAGTCGAAATGCGAAAAACTTAGCCATGAGGGGAGCAAAGTGTTAGATGTTTTGGTGAAATATACATAATTGGAGCGTGAATTTTATAGTAAAGGAAAAGCACCGCATGAGTTATTTTATTGCAGAAGAATTAGCACCGCATGCGTAAAATAAAAAATACAACCGATATGAAAAACATAAATTCTAAACGTAGAAACAATAAAATTTAGAAACATTATACAGAATCTAGTCATTACAATTATTTCAATGTCGTCGTGGTTTGATGGTAGATTATTTTGGGCGCTCGTGTTCGTATATACACCGTCATGTCATGCTTGGTAAACCCATAAATTCTAAATGAATCAAAACCATGGATTTGGACTCATTACACAAAGTCCTCTTTACAACATTAAGTTTCGCAAAACCGAGAGAAAAAGGAATAGCGATACGTCATGGTGCAAGGAGAACTTTGTGTAACTTTTCTGAATCCATGGTGCGTAAAATATTCTTGGTTCGTTTGGAATTGATGGGAATAACAAGCTTATATCATCAAAATAACGTTGCTCTAATTAAGCTCCCACACAGTCAGTTTGACAAGAAAAGAATAAAGCTAAAAACTTGGTTTTTATAAGTATTTTAACGAATCTTTTACATGCAAAAGCATGCATAGGGAGACGACATGATAAATGAAACTCGCCGTGAAGGCACATGACGTATATAACTCGGTTTACATGCAAAGCAAGTTTTGAATCAAAAGTCCTACTATAAATATCTTGTAAACATCTTAGAGGGTAATTGCATAAAATATAAGTTAAAAAATGGTTAGAATTTTGTTGTATCGTAATGCATTCGATCAAAACAGTGATCTTGGATTGTGTTGATGAAGCTTAGTTTGATGCACGAAGTTCTCCTTTCAACATGATGTGCACAGGGAGTAGGTACAGTTGTTAAGCTGAAAGTGTATTACGCGGACCAACCCGGAGCATACACTTGTACAACTAGGCCTTGACAGATGCATATGCCTTGTTGGCTTACTCTGCGTAGCACGTAAATGAGATGGTCGATATTCTATTTTTCGTCTAGTAAAGGGGTCGAGCCAACCTGAACCTCTCCAAATTCTGAGGTACGGGAGAAGGGCTTGCATTTCTTATACTGTGATACACAGAAGTCATATGTTGTGCATTTCTCAAGTGATATATTCCCATCACTATTCAAAACATGTGTTTCTTTTTGCAGCTTGTATATTGAATTGGGGCTACGAAACTTCAGAACTAACAATATCGTGAGTTCCACCAACAAATCTCTCCTTACAACATTAGGTATGTTGAGTAAGTCTCAGCTTACAGATTTTAATATCATCCTCGACATGGTCTTCTTATTCTCTTTTAATTGTGGCTAAAAGAAACCCGAACAACCTTAATTGTACGTTGCATTACAAAACTGTAGCAAGTGATGAACATTTTGACAATTGTGCAACACAAATTACGTAAGCAAAATTGTCCTAACAACATTATTTTACGAATGTATTACATTTCCCTATAAACCTTTATAACGATAAATGTAATAAATTAGTTCCAATTTATTAACATAGTTTAGTTCGTTACAGCTTTGTTCATTTACACCGCTATAAATAGGCCCTTTCCACATCCTCAAACACACACACCTTTGATTTCATAGTAATTCCCTCTATAGTTGTTTTAGTCAATTTCATATTAATTCTCTCTATAATGGCTGAAAACTCAGACTATTTCTAATCTATAGGGAGACAATCATGCTATGCTGTAGTCGATATTGACGGTGAACTATAACTTGGAATGATTTTCATGACAAAGAAAACCACGGATAATGCAATTAAGAACTACAACATACGACGATCAGTTGTGTCGACAGTGAAGAAAACAAATGCGGACAACTATATTGCAGAATGTGTCGAAAAAGACCACGGATGTAACTAGAAGATCTATGTCTCAAGAATCAAGAGGGTGAACAACGTGTGGCAAATAACAAGGTACGATGGACCTCATACATGCTAGTTCTTTCAATGTAATTGGATGATTTGTATATTTTTTTAATTAAATCTTTTTTGAATATTAACGGATTAAAAATATTTTTTCCTACAATGATTTAAATGTAATCTTCGAAATGTCGAACACTTAGATGAACACTTAAATGAACACGTTCAGAAACACTTAGAAGAACATGTTCGTAAACATGAAATAAACGAACACGAACGCTCAAACGAACACGTTCACATATAACATTTTCAACGCGATTTTGACACCCTTTAGGATGCCTTATACGTGTCGATCTTTACACCATTTTCAAGAGATGTTTTAGTACTACGACGGGGAAGTTCAAAAGTACGAAAAATATCCCCCAATACCCCGTAAATTCACCTTAAACATGCACGTCGAAGCGTACTAGTTTTCCTTGAAAAGCCTACCATGATGACTTCTATAAAGGTCTTTAACCAACTATTTTACCGTGTTAGGATTTTTTTTCTCGCATTTTTTTGCAACACTAATATACATATGTTAATCTATGGGAAGCGTAGCCCCTGTTATTTCGCGCATTCGAAAATGCTCCGAATATTACCTTCAAAAGCCTAACATTCACTCATTTGGCAGGTAATAAATGGTAGGATCAACTCCTCGTACACGGAAGACAAGTTTAACGGAACTCACCGTTCAAGTAAGGCGATTGTACCTATCATTTTTTGTCCACGCGAAATTATACATCTTTTGGACGAATCTGTGTATCTCTTATAAATACTCCGCTATTTTATACAGCTTTTAAATGAATCTATGCATCTCCTATAATGTTCGAATATACAAAAAAAAACTTCAAATCTTAAGTCTTATGTTTCGTACCACATGAAACGCTCTGCCATTTTATATGTAGATTTTCTTTGAATGTGATGATCTATATACTTATTTTCAATAAAAATCAAAAGTGTGGCTTTGAAATTGTCGAAGTTCTTCTTACAATATTATTTACACTTCACAAATCATCATCACAGCCCCTACTTCGTATATGTATGGCATGCGGCCTCATGCCTCACAACTCAGTCTTGATTGTTGCATATGCCATGTTGGCTTTCTCTGTGTAGCACGTAGACGGTCAGAGCCAACCACATCTCTCTAGATTCTGAGGTAGAAGAGGAGAGCGTACATTACTCATAATGGGCTAGCCAGAAGTCATATTGTCTGCCCATATTATACGCTAATTTACATCACTATCTCAAGTGGTGAAGGGTCAGACAGCTGCATAAGCATCGTCTGGGGCTTATCTGCTAGGAAAATAAATATGATCAAGATGAAATATATTGCAAATCCCTAACGGATACAGATGAGGAAGTAGAGTGTTGATCGTAATAGGGCTGACAGATATTATATTGTCATCCAAATAGTAATAGAAGTTCTTCTTACAACATTATTGTTCTGTGGAATCGCATTGTTAGACATATATAACATTTATTTCTAACCATTCTGTAATATAAGAAATGTATTAAGTTTTGTAATAAAAGAATGGAAATTTGTATCTATGGTTCGACGTGTCCATCGTACATTCGCGCATTAAAAATATGCTTTGTTTGTTTTAAAAAATAGGGTTTAGGGTTGTAATCGTCGAAACCTGTGTATGTGTGGTACCTGAAAAAAATAAAATAGAAATGATGGGTGCAACTCACCATGAAGGCGTAATAAGTTTTATTGAACTCGTCTTGCTTGGATAAATGCGTTTCCTATTTTTTATTGAACTCGCAGAGTGCATATTTCCCTATAAATAGTCGTGACAACTAATGAATAAGCAAAAATGGCTTAAATGTTAAATATTCTTTTACATATCATATACCATATGTATATTTTCTTCCACATGTGTCTATCGTTTTACATTTACGAAGTTCTTCTTACAACATTAAGTATTCTACAAAGTTATCCGTACAGCTACATCATTTAGGGCTTCTTTTCCCGAGTCATATTTGAAAAAGCGTCAACGGTATTGTTAAACACCAATAATGTTAGTGTTGCACAAACTTTGAGAATGGTGTAAGGCTCTGAGATTACTATACGCCATGCAGATTGACTGATGCCTTGGTGTACTGCGGTCCTGCATGTAAGGCTCAAGTGGGTATATGAACAGATGATGGGTGATTTTTCACAATGAATACTGAATTTCTAGCACTTTTGAAAGCACTAGATATCTGAATTGTATAATCCATTTCAGTGAACCTCAACACTTGCGAACATCTTAAAAATGGACTTTCAGCACTTTTGCAAGCACTAGCTATCTGAAAATATAATTTCCAACAATAATTTAAATGTCATCTTCAGAGTATTCTTCTGTCATATATTTCATGTGGATTTTTACACCCTTTAGGATGCCTTATTCGTACCAATTTTAGCACCATTGTAAACATATGTTTCAATAGTACAACGTAAAATTGAAACAAGAAGAAAAAATTTCCCGCAACCACAAAATCTATTTAAACACGCCTATTGACTAATGTTTGCTTGTTCTACATGCTAAAAACATGGCTAGATAATGTGTTTAATGCGATTTTTACACCCTTTAATATGCCTTATACGCACCGATATTTACACCATTTTTAAGACATATTTCAGTACTATGATGTGAAAGTTTAGAAATATGAAATATTATCCCCAATACCCCATAAATTCACATAAAATATGCCTATTGAAGCTCTGAATCTTGAATTGCAAAGCCTACCATGATGACTTCCATAGGGGTCTTTAGGTAACTTTTTTGTCGTGTTAGGATATCATGTATGTCGCATTTTTATCATCACCCTAATATAAATGTGTTCATCTATTGGACGGCGTGACCGCCTTTCTTTCGCGCATTAGAAAAATGCTCGAAATCTTGCCTGTAAAAGCGTACCATGCACTCGACTGAGCAAGAAATAATTAGTGCAACTCGTCATACTCTTACGGCGAGTCAAACTCACCGTGAGTGTAGGACGAGTTGCACCAATCATTTCTTGCACGATCGTCTTTACGAAGCTTTCAGACGAATCTGTGCAATAAATACTCATGAAAAATAATGTATGGGTATACAAACTTTATTTTTAATGTAAAGATAAGTATATGTTAAGCTCGAACGTCGTCAACAAAACTGTAAAATAAATTATATCAAATTTAAAGTTCCTCTTACAACAATAAGAAATCAATATCCAAAAAATATCCATTAAATTTTTCCATAACTAATAAAAGAAAAAAAAACAAGTACTGTAAAATTAATTTATTAAAAAATAAAAGAACAAATCTATCTTCCTCTTCTTTATCATCTTCTTCTTTTTGGCCTTAGGGTTTGCCAGTGCCCTGAGTGCGTCTGGTCATAGAGACGTGACGCCTGTTGAATTCTCGACTGAATCAGGGTTTGTTGTTGTCGTCGTCGCCATTATCATTATTATCATCAACATCCCCACTTCCTCCTCGTCTGTATCATCCTTATGATTAGGAGTCATACGACGTAGTTGACTAAACATACTCAGACCTATTCCCTCAAAATTGTCGAAAAATATAGGACCTCATAAATACGTCGACAATAATGTTGCCATTGACTCTCACATCATGATACTGCATTTCATCATGCTGAGCTTGCGGGACCACAAACTCATGCACATAAACAGCTTCAGAAAAATTACATGTCGAACTTTGCACTGTGATGCAGCTCCTTGTTCTTGACTCGCCCAATTACTGTGCATATCTCTCCCACACGCCGGTTCATATGGAATATGCAAATTCAATGACCCTTGTGTCATGGAAACAGCTTAATCCCAACTCGGAGACCTATATGACGGTTTGCGGCGACATCATCAAATGGTCGCAATGTTGGTTCGGAGTTGAGTTTAGGTTTCGGTTCTGGTTTAGCATGTCTTGTGCCGCGTCTACCTCTACATGTACCTCTCCTCCTCCCGAATCTACCTCCAGATGACCCCGCGCCATATGCTGACACTTTCTAGGCTTGTCGAATTAACAGTACAGCATCTCTTCGAGTTGGCTCGTCAAGTACAGTTTGTTGTTTGCAGCAAACCATTGATGGTATTCAGAAATAGAAAAGTCAAATTCATCCGCTCGAATGGATTCGATAGAAGGCAACATGTTTTCCCTTCCATACCACTCATTGAAGTACGCCGAATGTTTGGTTGATCAATCATTTTCATTATTACCACATTCGTCTAACTCTTCCAATTGATCCAAGATGTGCGGCACAATCGACACCAGCTGGTGGAATCCGAATTGCCTAAGGACTCGATTATTGTAAAACAACTCAACAATCACAAAATGTAGCAACGACATTACGAAAAACCAATTGTCAGCATTATCGTACGCAATGTCCGAAATCATGACTTCAGAATCAACATCCAAATATGGCATCTATATGAACTGTACCAATTTGTCCGTTAAAGAAAATCATTCACATATAAAGTAATATAATTTGGCAACTACCATAGGAAGACAAATATGGGATACAAATTTTAAATTACAAATTTGTATTACCTGATCTTGGCAGTAGAGGTCAATCTTCGCTCTCACTTCGAGGATTAATTTCGTATGACACACATCATTTTTGCTGTTCCCACTCCATCTGCATAATACAAATACATACATACATCATGGTTTCTCTAAAAAAATATTAAACATGATTATGGGAATGAAAATTATTACCTTATTGCGAGCGGGAATTCATACAGAGGTTTGCAAATTAGAGCCAAGAATGTAAGCTTGAACCAAGCTCATGACTGAAGCAGCACCAAACACCCACCAATATCGGCATGTACGAATTTATCATTGACGAATGTCTGGGTCGCTGCCTTATACAACTCTCGGTAGAGGAAAGCTAATATTGCATATCCTCAACTGTATCTTCTTGCTTCGTGCACATTATTGAAGAACCAGAGGTACTGTGTGTGCACATGGGAAGTCGATTTGTCTAGCATTAGCATCCCACCGATAAGGCGCAATATATACGCCCGAGCAGCATTTGCAATTTCAGCCGCTGTGGAATTTCGATTCACTTGAAACGCACTCTTGAGCCACGTCATCCTCACCCGTTTGTCACTTATTTTCATTCCCGTTGATGCCTTCTCAAACTGTTGAATACAAAGGTATTCTGGAATATAGTTGTTGCACGCAATGACAGGCAATCCTGAAATTGAGACGTCGAGATGCATAGCTGCATCTTAGAGGGTGATTGTGCACTCCCCGCACGGAATGTGGAAGGTGTGCGTCTTCAGTCTCTAACGCTCCACCAGCGCATTAATCACCTGCGGCACGATCTCAAAATCACGAATCTTCGCCGCGTAATTAAATCTGGTTGTCTCTAGAAACCCAAAAATTTCTACGCATGGTGGCTCGTTTCATAGAGTCTGGGGCCGAAATTTGTTCTCCTCCCTCTAGAAACACAAGATTTAAATTAAATTACTAACATACGTTTTAGAAACTAAAAATTAAAATTAAAAAACAACTAATCAATTATTATCAATAAGTCCATGTTGTTCGTGATGTGATCCTTTTCTCGTCTTAACAACGCCATTGTTGTTCTAATAATTCTCCGCCAAAAAACGTTAAACCATAACAACACAATCGAATAACAAATAGTTTTATCAAATAAACTCTGAAACACCACAATAAAAACCAAAAAATTGTTTACCTTGAGTTTTCTGAAATTATTTTCGTGCTTGATTCCATGGCTTTACAAAATTCACACGGCTTAACAACAATATCACTTGCTTTGCTCGAACTAAAGATGTTGAAGAATATTTAGGTGCTCAACACTCTACACCAAACTTCCTATTTATACTACACAACAAAAAACCCTAACTTGAAAAAATTGACCATTGAGCAACGAGTAAAAAAAGGAACTTGTCATGACTTCACAGGGATTTCCAATTTGTAGCTATTATCCAACTGTCAACTTCCCCAATCACGGCGTTTGGTTAAGACGTTGGACGGGCGTTATGCCATGCCAAACTCGCCATAATCGTATCAGCGAGCTCGGTTTAGTATTAGGTTAATCACCTAATTACGGTTTAACCAAGATTATATTTTTTGGGAAAAAAATTAAAACTCGCCTAAGTGATTCAACGAGTTTAAATAAAAAAAAATATTTTTTTTAAAACTTGCCTTTGTGGTGCGACAAGTTTACTGTAAAAGTCCTATGCAGGGCATTTTACGATTCCAGATTATGCAAAAGTCAAAATAAAATTCAAAAATCCTATTTTCGCCCTTACCCCTGATAAATCACTTGAATTGTCAAATAATTATGAAAATGTAAAAAAATGGCTGACAATGTCAAAGACATAAAACCCTAAAGGCATTCCTTTTATCCACAAGAAAAGGAACAGATCATATGCAGAAGGTCCCACTTATTACCAGACTCGTGGTTTAGGGGCAGAGAAATCAGAGAGTAGAAGAAGGTCCCAAAAAGAGAGAGAGAGGTCAAAAAAGCAAACCCACAACCCTACTGTTAAAAACAAGTAGGCAAAGTTTTGAGCTGCTTTTCAAGGTTAAAGGGACTGGAGGGGTGAACTAACAAACGACAGCGCATCTTTCTCACCTTTTCATGTCATTCAAAATTTAACCCTCCCTCCTTCCTTTAACTGCAGAGCAAAAAAAAGCAGAGCAATGACCCCATTTTTTTTGTAAGGCTTCAAACGCAGGAAGAAACCCCATTTTGAATAAAACAACGGAAAGAAAGGAGTATGGGACTTAACACTGATCCACTCCTGTTTTTCTGATTCAAATATTATATATAAATTCTTCCTTTCTTTGCTTTAACAGATGTCTCTCTCACCAAAAAACAAAAACAAATTCATCAAATTCCCATCACCCCTCTATAATCTGTACACTTTCTTATTCCAAGTTTTCCCCACCTCCTCTCCTGGAACCATCTTCTCTGTTCCCCAAATGTTGACCCACGTGAAAATGATTATGGAATTGAAGAAAATAGCACAAGGAACCCATCCTAATCCTAATCTATCCCCCTCCTTTGAATGTACAGGGCTTGCACCTTCCATGTCATGATGATGAGCTAATCATCAAAATTCAGCCATCCACATTTCCTCTAAAGACTTGCCGCAATCGATCAAGATCAACGACTCCCGCAAATTTACAATCACTGGCCTGTTTAAGCGTGGCCCTATGGAGTCTTGGCTTGAAAAAAGTAACGGGCCTGCATGATTTTGCAGGTGGGAAGATTGAAGTGGCATGTCCAGATGTTTTATTCTGATTTATCCTTCTTGTCGTGCTACCCATCTTCGATGAAAATTCTTCCTATAAAATCCCGAAACCTTTTTGAGTAGAGCTTTGGACCAACAGCTGATATTGAAGAAGGATCGACTTGTAGTGATTTGTATGCATGCTCCAACTTCTTGCTGATGTCATAGTCTTGTAGGATGTCAATGATGCCAAAGTATAAGACTATTTCATAAACTTCACCACTATGTGATAAGTGACTGACTCCACCCTGCATATACTGATCGAAGTCGCTTCTTCTAGACAGTTGCTCTGCTCTTGCTGGCATGTTTGCTCCTAGCCTTATCAATGGTTTCCTGGCAAAACAAAAAGGTGCATAAAATTATAAATTAAGACTTGCTGCTCATCCTCTAATCAATATCTTGAGTTTTCTTTGAGTACCAAATCACAACTCCCGAGGAATCAATAGAGCAAGAAAAGTTCAAAATGCATACTAGCATGCTCATTTGAGATCCAATTCCCTGAAATATCTTGTATGCAATAAAAATTTGCACATAGAAGGTAATCAATATACAGTATTGTATGTCATATGGTGATGGATCAAAATCATTACATGGGAAAGAGACCTTAAAAAATAATCACTAGTGATATGTGCGAAACCTTCGGTTGCACTCTCCATTCTTGTCCACGAAGTTCATGAATCATTTCTTAGAAACAGAATAATGGGTAACAAAAAGTCAGGGAAACCCTTGGTCATAAAGGACCACAATTGTCACATGTCCCACAAAAAAATGTTGTCTTCTGAATTATACCAACAAGACCACTCAGACTACACAATCAACCATCAATCATGCCATGGAATATGATCAAATATCAGCAAATACCATCACAACATTAAGACCAAACGCAACATTAACTTTACACCTCATACAATCCAAAATTGACTAAGAAATTTAAAATCTAAGCATCATGGGAGATTCGCCTAATTCCACATCTATATCAAGGAAATAACTTGAATTGCAAAATATTATTAAGACAGCAAAACATACCGGCCAGCTAAAATCCGATCCATATCCTGTAGCTCAGCTTCAAGAAATCGACATCCACGCATAAACTTTTCATTTTGATATGAATCCTTTTTGCCTGCAAAGGACAAGCAGGTTCAAATCCCTAATCTTATTTCAACAAAAATATCCATTCAAGTTTCAACTGAAATGGTACAGTTGTCTCTTAACTTACCTGTCCGCAAGAGAAACGGTGATAACCCCATTTTATCACCTCTATTATCATCCCGAAAGTGTATGCCAACCAAAAGACTGTAATCCATAATTCTCTCAGCCTCCAAGAACTCACAATCTCGATCAATTTGCCTGCCACCATTTAATTATAGAATATTAGCAATAAATATGAAGACAAAGTAACATAACAGGGTAGAAAGGGACAGAATGGCAAGGAATAAAATATAGCTTACTTCATAAGCTCCTGGAACCAATTTTGCTGGAGGCGAAACACAAAATTAAGATCCAGGTCTTTTAAGGTTGTTGTTTCATCAATTTCCTCTTCAGTCTTATCAGTTGAGCGGCCATGGGAGGATCCTTTCAAGTCAAACCGTCTATGAATTCGATACTCAGAGCAAAACATATTCCCCATCACGACGAACCGGGTCTGCCATAATTATACCACGAGTGAGATAATTTTACAATGATCTAAGCCTTGAATAAGAGTAAATTCACTTTAGTTTTTAATTATTTCAAACACGTACCTTCTGGCCACCAATAGGTTTGACACAATGCACGCCAAAGAATTTTGTCACAAGGGAATTTTCATATCGAGAGACATGCTGGTAGTAACTTGGAAGCATCCTTAAAAATACCTGAAAGTTGGTAAAATATTAAAAAAAAATGTCAGGTCAGCCAAGATAGTAAACTGGAAATTCAGAAGCAAACAGTTTTCTAATTTCAAAGAATACAATTTGAGAGATTAATGCATCAAGACACAGCAACTTCCACATTAAGTCCAACAGGTTGGCAACGAACCTTGACTTCAGATTTCTTTACTGTCTTTATCATAAATTTGTCATCTTGAGTGAGGTAAAAGAAGCTTCCACTCTTCCCCGGAGAAGAAAGCTCCCTAAGGGCATCACTCCCACAAATAGCTAGCATGTAATCAGCAGGATCCACTTGAAATAGCTCCCTCAAATGTCTACAAGAAACCCAAAAGGAATCGAGTTAGAATTGTAGAAAAAAAAAAGCAAGTGAAACAAATACAAAAGGCAAAAAAACCCATTTAAACATATCAGGGAATACTTGTAAGAGCTCATTCCCAGGAACACCTTTATCCTCAAAATTCGCAGATAAACCAACAACTTATAAACAAAGAACATATGTTCAACTAAATTAAAAGCAAAGCAACATACCTAAACACCACCGGACAATAATCTTTCCAACGGAACTCCGGAGATTGATGAGGAGGCGTGAGCTTTGATCCTTCAACAGGAAACCTCGTCCAGAACTTCTCCCTGGGGTCAAAATCACTCGGTTTCAGACCCCGCAAAATCGAGGCATGTTTCCCAACAGTATACCTACAGCAAAAGAATCACCGGGGAAAAAATCAAACTCTAAAATCCAAAAATAGGAAACATGTATTAAGTTCATCAAAAGCTTCCAAAAGTGCTCACCTGATACCCATTTGCAAGTTGAGCATTAAGTCGTAATTCTTATGGCCTTTGGAAATAGTTTGTCCTGGCTTCTTAGTTTCCCCATTAACACAACAAGGATTCCTTCTAAATTGCCTAAACCCATCTCTGTAAAACATTGAAGCTTCCACATTATCTATTATATCACAAGTAATATCCCCAGCTTCACCATCGCTTTCCCATATGCAAATCCTCGGGAAATTCATGTTCCTTTCCCCTAAGCTCCCCCTTCCATCTACGGATGATCTTTTCCTCGGCATAAGCACCAAACTCTCCCCTCCTTTCAGAGAATGCTCCTTCCCGTCGTTCCCGTGATAAAACGTCCCGTTTAGCTGTTGAGTTCTCTTCATGTTATCTTCGTTCCACGCTCCGATATAACAACTTCCGTCCGGCCAAGAGAAAACTCCGTTTCCTTTGGGCATACCTGTTTCCCATTGCCCGTGGTAACGGTTTCCGTTTGCCCAAATCAGAGTCCCACGACCAGAGATAACGCCGTTTTTCCATTCACCGACGTACTCGATCCCGTTACTCCAAACGTATCGGCCGTGCCCGTCTTGTAGGTTTTTCCTCCATGATCCTTCGTAGTAATCCCCATTTGCATAACGTTTATGGCCATAGCCGTGTTTACGATCGGAGCTCCACGACCCACGGTACGTGTCGCCGTCGGATCCAATGAACGTCCCAAATCCTTCCATCCGACCAGACTTGAAATCACCTTCAAAAGTAGCTCCAGACGGCCAAGAGAACTTTCCTTTCCCGTAGGCTTTCCCACGACGCCACTCCCCTTCGTACATGCACCCGTCTTTCCAAATGTACTTTCCGGATCCGTGTGGCGCGTTAGTTGAGAAGCTACCAATGTAGAGATCACCGTTAGGGAGGAATTTCTCGACGGCGGTACCCAAACCCGCCGTGACGAAGGAGGCAGTAGTAGTCGTGGGAGTCACGCGCCTAGTAGCAGCTTGAGATCGACTCCGGTGATGATGAGCCGTAGGAGTCGTAACAGCAACTATCAGATGATCCTTCTCCTTTTCCTCGTCGGATTTCTTCTTGGTGTGTAAAACGCCGTCAGCCTGCTCATTGAACAATGCTCCTTCCATTTTTTCCTCTTAAAACTCTTTCTTTTCTGTTTTTTAAAAAAATTTATCTCTTCGTTTCCTCCTTAGCTACTGCATTCCCGAATTCCAAACCACGCCGGAAAATTAGGCATTTCCGGCCCCGGCGAATGCTATACAATTCTTTCTCCCTCTCTCTTCAACTTTTTCCTTTTCTTTCTCCTTTTGTTTGGTGCTTTTGTGTTGTTTGTAGAAATAAGTAAGAATGGGAATCCTACAAAAAAAAACGAAGAGAGAGAAAATGCAATTTAATTAAAAAACAAAAAAAAATGGGAAATTTAAAAGAGAGGAAGAGGAAAGAACTAAGGGAGGCAGCTTTTGCATAGGGAAACGTTGCTTACTATTCCCAGTAATTGTAATGTTTTAGCACCAGGAAAAAAAACCCAGCTTCAGTGACTATTTTTTTAATACCGGTTATGCCCTTATGTTTTGTGCGAAATATCGGGATCCCAGCTCCGCCGGGCATCTTTTTTCTGTTTTTCTATTTTTCCTTCTGGTTTTCTTTGTGACGTGACGGATTCGTCTAGAAAATGCGAGGGTACTATAAGTGCGCAATTTTGTGACTGTACTGTTTTTATCCTTACTTTTCACCTTAATTACATAAACACCATTATTTATTTTTCATTTTTCAAAATATTAGAGCGAGAGTGAGTGGTCCTGTAGTCTCCATCGATTTGGTCCCATATAGATTGCCGGTCCATTTTTTATGATTCTTTCGTCTTTGAATTTAATTATATAAAAAAATTATTGAAATTACCGTGCCATGAAATTCATTTAACTCATCATTTAACGTTTTCCGAGTTGTATATAAACTTTATGTTCAACATAATTTAGATACTAAATCGTGTGTTATAAACCTAACCCAAATTCATGCATGTGGCTTTAACATAGTCAAACAGGAAATAGTTAATATATATTAAATATTTCCCTCGGTTTGTTAAAATAGTTAAGAAAAACAGTCACAGTTAAAAAAAATCACAATCTAACTAATTATAATAAAAATAAATTGTATAATTAAACAGATAATTGGAATATACATAGAGATTTTTATATAATAGGACTTAAATACATAAAATTACACTCAAACTAACGCATGATAAGACTCAAACAATGAATCTCAAAATTATCACAACTTCAACGAAATTAAGCCAATACCTTGTTGACAATATTTTATATAATTATTTAAGTTGAAATATGTGATATTTTTAACATTGTGATATAAATTCTATTTTTTTTGACAATGTATGGAAAAATATTATTATATATTTTAAATGAAATTAACCAAGAAATCCGGTTAATTAGGAGTGTACTATTAAAAAAGATCGAAAGCGTTGAAACCAGCGTTTGATTGTCAACGAAAAAGCTGCGCCGAACTACTTATAAATTTTGTTGTTTTAATTAGGTTTTGTACTTAATTTGGTCTCCAAATCAATTTTTTAGAAACGCTAAAAATTTTAACTTTTCTCAAAACTACTGTTCCTACCGTTTTTGTCATAAAATTTCGTTCTAATCTTATTCTTGAACGGAGCCTTAGTGATGGTGGATAATTTGGTAATCAAATACAACAGAATATCCGTGAACTTTGTGAATTAAGTTAATATATGTTTCTAAAATTTCACGAGCTACCCTTTATATGAAACATTGCAAGAAGTAGTGAGATAAATATGGATATAAAAATGGTAAACGAACCATAACATAATATAATGAAAAATAATTTATATTATTTCGGATTCATATTTAAGCATCCTTCTTATTTTTAATTACAAGAAAAATATAAATATAAAAGTTTTACCTAATATCTATTGTGTTATGATCTTTTACTACTTCTATTGTATCTTTTATATGAATCATTAATTTAGTACTACTTTATTATAACAGTGTTAGTTTTTGACAATGTTGTCATGTGCCAATAATAACATCGTTTTATTTAAGAAATAAATAAAAATTATAAAATAAATAATGACTATTTTTACATTATAAAATATAAGGTAAACTACATGAAATACCATTAAACTTTAGCTTTTGTATCGATTATACCACTAAACTATAAAAATAATACACGAAATACCACTGAATTTTATTTTTTGTTCAATCCAAGCACTCGACCGTTAAATTCAAAACGACGTCGTTTTGACATATCGTTTTGTTGTAAATTTTTTTTAAGAAAACATTGCATTTGGAGACGATTGAACCAAAAACCTCTAAGATAAAAGGTTTACACCAAGCCAACTTAAATACTTGATACAATCCTAACAAAAATAGTATGTAAATGATATTGCAGTTGAACTTAAATTTCATTTATCTCATGATATAATTTTAAAATAGTATGTAAAAAATCTTGAAATTCTAAAACTTTCTAAAACAGTCCCAAAATCCCCAAATCCTAAATCTCAAATCCCCATTGCTGTCGTCGCCAGCCGGCGGCGGCGGCCCTACCCTTTCGGTCGCCGAACCCAACCGACCATTTTTCCCCACTCGCCATCGTCGAAAATTAGCGAACAGTGTGCCAGCCAAACATTGAATGTCGAACGTGAAATAACAGTTCGATTGGCACACCGTTCCCCGGTTTCTGACGACAGCAAGTGGGGGAAATGGCAGGCTGATTTCGGCAACTGAACGGGTAGGGTCGGAGACGGCGGCGGCGACGAAAGCGGTGAGGATTTAGGGATTGATTTGAAATTTTTTTGTAAATTTCGAAATTAAATTTTAAAGTTTTTTTAAACAATAATTAAAAAATCAATGTTCATGCCATGTGTCGCGTTTTAAATGGATAACAGGTTTTTTTAACGGCCGTCGCCTAAAATTATAATTTTTAAAACTTTAGGCACATATTTTTACAAAAAAATACTTTAGGCATCTAAAGTTCAAAAGTGATATACTTTGGGAACTTATTTTTCATTTAAGCCTAAATATTATAAATTATATCATGAGATAAATAAAATTAAGTTCAACTGCAATATTATTTATATACTTTTTTCGTTAAGATTATATCAAGTATTTAAGTTAGGCATTTTTACAATAAAACGACGTCATTTTGGCCTGACTTAGGCATAAAAATAACTATGCTAAAACGGCCAAAACGACGCCGTTTTAGATTTAACAGTCCGTTACAATTTAACGGTCGAGTGCTTGGATTGAACAAAAACAAAGTTCAGTGGTATTCGTGTATCATTTTATAGTTCAGTAGTATAATCGATATAAAGACTAAAATTTAGTAGTATTTCGTGTAGTTTACCCTAAAATATATGTTGGATGTGTTATAGTGCTAGAGTGAGAAAGTGCTAGAGTGAGAAAGTAATAAGTAATAACTACTTTTACGTGATATTTAGAATATCATCTACTTGATTTAAAAAAAAACTTTCGATCTGGTTAAAAGTTTCATGTTTTAATGGAATCAATTTGGAGAAGAATGGTTTAATGATCTAGTTAAAAGATTGATTGAATTATTGTAAGGGACAAAGTCAGGATTTTAGTTCGAGAAGGTAAAGTATAACTTTTCTAAAAGTAGATAGGGCGATTTACAATTATCCCCTTATATTTTTAAATTTGTTATATAAACTAAGTGTAAAAAATTTAGAGTGAGAGACAACAACCGGTTAAGGTGGTTCCGTCCCTCATCATGATATTATTAAGAGTTCGTGGGGTTTATAAAATGATGTTTTATAGAATGATTTTAGTACTTTTATATATTTTTCATAATTTTTATGATGATTTTTAAGTAGATGATATATTATCATTGACACCGAATGTAATTCTATATTGATATGTTATCAGATGTTAATGTTATTAAAAAAAGTATTATGCTAGTGGAAGGATTAAAATTCGAGTACTAATTTAAAAACATAAAATTTTGATATAACAACTCGGTTCTAAAAAGTTCCAGACATGTATAATTCTAATTTCGGTCTAATATGTTTTTTTGTTTCATTGTTCATATATTTATAGGATATTAAAAATATTTTTATATTTGATTTGAACTTGATGAAATCAAATAGTTTCTAAATTATTATTATTTTATCTAAGTTTGACTCAAAAAACTAATATGATTCATGGATAATTATAATTATAATTATAATTATATTACACGATTTATTTTTGTATATACTACAAACATCTTTTGTCTATCCATTTAATGGTTTAAACATAAATTAATTTCATCAAGTTATATATGACTACAAAGACGATAAAATTCTTTCATCAAATATTTTATGTTGTGAAATCGAGAGTTTAATTAATAAATAATATTTTTAATTAAAACTTTGATTTTACTATTCAATGTGGAATGAAGTTGAATCTTATTCAAATTTGGAGTATGCTGACTAATAACAAATCAATTTCATGTTCGTGCAATAGCTCGTTTATTTTTACAACATATAAAAAACCACAAGATGGAGCAGGAAGGAGCCGAGAACCAACAGGGGAAATAGATCGCCAGAAGGAGTAAGGGAATCCAACTAAACCTGGAGAAGTCAAGAACCAACAGGAAACCCAGAATCGACAGAAGGCATAGAGGAACTCGAAGGTGTCTTTGTTTGTGGAGAATATACCAAGGCTGATGCAATGGAAAGGGCTTTGGCATATGTTTGCGAGACATGGGGACGTTACGGCAGCCTACATTGCAAGGAAATTGAGTAGGGGTGGCAAATGCTTTGGCTTTGTTAGATTTGGCAGCGAAGTGGACGCACGGAGAACCATGGAGAAGCTCGATGGCTTCTCTGTTTATGGTTACAAGTTGACTGTAAAGATGGCCAACCCAAGGGGGAGATGGGTGGACCGGGTGCAGACACAGAAGAAGCAGGCTGAGGGGATGTCAGATACGAGTTTGAACAGGCAAAACTCAACCTCAAATGGAACGGCTACAAACAATAGTAGAAAAGAAAGTCAAGAGAAGAAAAAAATTCCAGGGCACGTGGTGGATGAAGATCTTTGGATGACGAAGAGATACTTACTGGGTGACATGGCAACAGTGTGCAGTGTTTGAACCATAACTTCTAGATTGCAAGCATGAGGACTATGCATTCTTAGGGTTCAATGGATGAGAGGGAAAACTTTTCTATTATCCTTTGAAAATGAGGACACATTCATCATGCTTAAGGATTTAGACTGGTCTTATCTTAAAGAGATATTTCACAAAGTTAAACCTTGGTCGAAAGAAACCAAACGACCAGATCGAGCAACCTGGCTTGAGATATCCGGACTGCCTCTCCATTGTTGGAAACATACTACGATACGGAGATTGGTCGAGTGTTGGTGCTCTTTTGAAGCTCTGGGTGAGAACGCAAATCATCGACTTGACTGTGGAAAGGTCTCTGCTCTAATCACCACAAATCATGCAAAACGAATTGATGAGATAGTGGAGATACAAGTTGGGAAGGTTATGTATGAGGCACATGTGTTGGAGATAGGATTTAAGGATGAAACTTTCGATCCTGCCCTCAAGAAAGGAAAATCGAATGACCAGTTTAAGAATAAAGAGATGAATGGTGAAAGTAAATCGGAGTCGTCGCTGGAGTATGATAATCGTCAGCACTCGGGTGGTGAGGAAGATGCATTAAATGCGATATATGCTGAGAAAGAATTTAATAATGGTGGTGACCTGGCAGTAGAGGAATTGAATAGACAAATTGTAGAGGAATTGAATAGACAAATTGGAGAGAAAGACATTCTGGGCGGCAGTTGTGTGAATCAATCATCAAGAAATGTAGTTAAACAAGGTGAAATGCATGGGGAAGAGAAAAAAAATATCAAACATCAGACGTGTGGTGTGTTGATGCAGACGAATTGAATGGATCGAGTTGGACAGAGATTGTCTCTACGGGTGTGAAAAATGCAGCTGATGTGGCAAAAAGAGTGAGTGCCGAAATAGCAACAGGAGGCATAAGTGTAGATTCTTCTAGGGCCTCGGAAGAGTTATGCAATATGGGCCTGGAACCAAATTTGGGTGCCTAGGAAAAGGGGCCATGGAAAATAAGGATATGTGGGCTGAGATAGTGAATGAAAAAATCCAATCCCTGCATTATTCTGGCTCTGACTCTGACTCAGACTCAGACTCAGACTCAGACTCAGACAAACAATCAGTTGAGGGAAGATCTAAAGAGCGTAGTGTTGAGGCCCAAAGTGATGGTGAATATGATAGGGCTTTTCCCCTAAATTGGAAGCTGTAAATTGTGGCAAGAAAACAAATTCGACTAAAAGATATGGTTCCCTCCTAGATTATCAAGATAAGGCGTTGACAGAGCTAGAAAAAAGAGAGAGAAGAGATCAGGGTTTTCGCAGGGCCAAGATCAATAAGAAGAATCTAGATTATTCAAATTTATCAGGACGATCCTTATTAGACTATGATCTTGCAACGCGATGGGAGATTGCAACTAACTCTAAAGCTGGGAAAGAAACTTGGAATGAAAATAAAAGGAAGCGAGCAGCAAGTGGTTAGAAAGCTTACCCTTTTGGAAACAAAATAGGTGTGATGCGGATTGGGGGTGTGGTTATCCCTGGAATAGAGTAGTTCGATGAGGATCGTAACTTGGAATATTCGGGGGTTAGGGTCTGTTGGAAAAACTTCGGCTGTTAGAAGATTGGGTCGAGAACAAATAATCAAGGAGCTAATGTTACAGGAAACGATGATGTCTTCGCTCTTGGAAGAAGAGGTGAGAAGAATGTGGACTGGTGATGATTTCGACTTTAGAACGTCTAATTCAAATGGGCGTTCAAGAGGACTAATTACAATCTGGGATAAAAATTGTTTCTGCATTGAAAGCGAGATCATCAACCCGAGAATTCATCTCAGTTACCGACACTTGGGTAAAGAACAGGGTAAAGGTAAACTTTATAAATGTGTATGCGCCTTGTACGGTTGTTGATCAGATACTATAGTGGGATGTGTTGAGAGTCTTAAGCGGTAATGTCCAGGCAGCGTGGCTAGTGGGAGGTGATTTTAACGCAACCAGAATCAGAAGTGAGAGTAACAGGTGTTCTAGGTTGTTAGTAGAACGATTAGAGTTCAATAGATTCATCACGAGTTGTCAACTGGTTGATCTACCATTAACGGGCAAAAAGTTCACCTGGTTTGGGCCACAAAACAAGCGGAGTAGATTGGACAGATTTTTATTGGATGAATTTTGGGTGTTGAAGTTCAAGGATTTGGTGCAGATTAGTCTAAAACGGTGTGTAGCGATGATTTTTCCTTTCTTAAAATAATATAAGTTTCATAAGTTCGGTGTTACGGGTTATCCCTAAAACCATTTCCTTAAAATCTTGGCTTAAAGGGATTTTTTTTAAATTCTTTTTCTTTTGAAAATTGATAAAAATTTAGAGTTGTCACTGGCCACTTGGATAAGGTGGGCCGGACACCATAGAAAACCAGAGATTCGTTACGAAAGGGTCCGGGAGTTGGTTACGCGTGGGGAAGGATTAACACCCACATCACGCCCGGAAATCGGTACCTGAATATTTGTTGCTTTCAAATTGATAGAATTTGTTGGAATTTAAATCGAATTTAACTCGGTGTACTTAATTGAAAATTTGACCTTAATTACACGGGCTTTATCAAGTTGGTGGGTTTGAATTAATTGGACATTTACTTAATAAGGTTGACGATACACCGAACCATAGACTAAACGAACATCATATAAGCCTGACTGTCGCGTTAATTCATGGTTCGAATCTCGTACGCCACCTTTATGCATGGTGCAAGCAATGATGTAATGATTTTGTCAAGTTTTAATTTTACCTTGAGTCGGTAAGAATTAATTCAAATATTTGGGTCAACATCCTTTGAGCTCAGACTGTTATGACACAAATATCGGAACTAATAGATACCTCATTTTTCATGATTTAAATTCATTAACATGTAAACTAAATGGGCCATATGAATGACAAATAAAATGGATGGCAAGTAAATGCTTAAAGATAAACACACAAAAGCCCACCTAAGGCCCTAACCTAAAAGGCCCAAGTTATGGAAGATCCAATTAGTGATCTAGTTATTAATTAGGTGATTCTAGTATCAACCCTAAATTAATTAACCCTAAAAAGGTGAGAAAACCCTAATAAATTATGAGTTATCTTGTGATATGATAATTAATTTTAAGCTAGTATTCCAATAAGCCGTGGATACTATTTAAGATGGATCAAATTAACTAAACATGGTTTGGAATTTAATGTCAATCTAAACTTGAAATTAATTTTATCCCAAAAGTGATTAAGAAATGTTTAATTAATTTAATAAATTTAACATTTATCTCAATAAACCAAGAATAAATTTAAATTCACTAAATTAATTCGAACATAAATCTAACTAAAGCTCTAAAAAATCTAATCCTAGAATTAACTTAATTAATTTAAAGATCGTGCCCCTATTAGACGAGCACACGACCTAAATTAATTAAATTAATTGGTCTAATTTAAACTAAAACCTTAACCAAATAAACCTAAAGCCCAACACAAAGCAAAGCCCAAACTACTAAACTAAGCGCATACTAAAACACATTTGAATATGTACTTAAAAACACAAATGTATATATTATATACTATATATAAAATGAAGACATATATTATGTATTTAACAAATATTGTATAAAAAACATCTATTATGCACATATTATATACATAAAAATATATATGTTAGAACTATATATCATATAGGAACTACATATCATATTTTATATAATAAAGGAACACTATATATTATGTAGTGTTTACAAAACTATATATTATAAATAAAAAACAAACAATATCATATAAAAACTATGTATTATATTATATAAAAACTATATAATATATATGTCTTATGAAAACGTATAGTATATATTTATAAAAAAAATACCATATTATATTCTATATAAAAAACTATATAATATATGTAATATATGCATATTAAACTCTAAAATTAGCACATGGCATAACAACAAAAATCAAGGCCATTACAAATTAAACATAAACCAAATATCAAGCAATAAAAGAATCTGAAAATGCATGAAACAAGGGGTAACAACACTGGAAAAATAGGCTAAAAAGCAAAGAAACAGAAATTTGAGGGCCGATTTAAAAGGGAAAATAAGGGATGAAATTGCAAACAGCTTAAAAACCACAGGAATCGGGGAAGTGATTAAAACATGTAGAATGACTAAATGGGTAATTAAAAATGAGGGAGTGACCATTATTGTGATATGCGCATGAGGAAGGACTCCAGAGGTAAATAAAACAGGGCGGAGGAATTTAAAATAAGGTTAACCCAATTTTAAAATCAAACCTTTTTTGTTCTGTTAGGGTTCTTGAAACCCAGAAAAGCGGCGACTTTTAGTTGCAACAATCATCGCTAACCATCACCAGTCGCCGCTCGCCGGCACCGATGACCTCTCAAAAACCTCAAAAAAACTTTTTCTTGCTCCGAAAACAGATCTAAATCTAGACTTACCTTTAAAGAAACATATCCATTCTCTTTTAAAAAAACGAAAGCAAACGAGAATAATCATTCCCTTTTGGTTGGCCTCTTCACCGTTTCACCCATCACAGTCTCACAGAGATCGGGTCCGGGCTTATCAATGGCGAGAAAAAGCGAACCGATGACAGATAGATGAAGCGACGAAGGTAAAAAAATAAAACCCTAACTGTTTATGCTTATTATGCTATTCAAAAAGAAGGAAAAGAGAAGTATACCTCAAAAGTTTTAGGTTTTTCTTTGCTTTTTCGTGCTCTATTGCATTTGAAATCCCCGTCCAGGGTTTTTACAATTCGATGCTTTTGGTTATATATCCCCAATAATTACATGGAATTTGATATCTAAGAAAAGATGAAAAATTTGCTATTGGCTGCTTATTTCCTTGTTTTTATTCCTATGTGATTTCTGCCTCTGAAAATGTTGTTGGGATATGCCGTCTCTGATTTTGTGTCCTTTTGGTTGCATGTGTTGACCGTTTGAGAGGGGACCAGAGAGAGGCCCGGCTTGAGGAGTAAGCCTTTGTCGTGGCCGCCGACGTGGCGAGGCGGTGCGGAGGTGGCATTGGACCTATTGGCTCTTTCGGCCAACGCGGAAGCCAGATAGGTGTGCGTGTACAAATGGAAGGACGGGGTGTGGACTCTAAACGGGCACGTGGAAGTTGAGCAGTCGCGCGTGCGACGTGTGGAAGGAGCCGAGGAGTCACGCGTTGTTCGCACGCACCACGGGAATAATCTGAGTCGTCCAATGCGATCTAGATCCAATGGTGGCTGACGAGGCTGCTGCAGTCAAAGAGGGCTCATTAGGGTTTTCTATTTAATCAATGTTAGGCCTAAAATGGGCTTGTAAATATTTATGTAATGGACTGTAATATATATTTGTGGACAAATTTTATTATTTATGGGCTGAAACTTAAATAAACTTGAGCTATTTATTTATTAACTCATTAACTTTTTGATTTATCAGTTTAGTTTTATGATACTAATAATAAAAACAACAACAATAATGATAATAATAATGATGATAATAATAATATTAAACGCCAATAAAAGGAAAAACAATAATAATAAGATAACATAATACATTAATAATGTTTTAGGTTTTTCAAATGAAGAATAACATAGTAGATTATAACAATAATGTGTATGTAACATATATATATATATATTACTTAGTAATGGTAATAGTGACATTTTTTGGCTTTTTTGAGTTTTAAAAAACATATAATAAATAGTAAATAGTATAATATGACAGTAATTATAAAAAACACAACACACTACTAATATTTTTGGGTTTTCTTTAACAAATAGCAACACACACATATAGACTTTTAACAAAAATCAAAAGTAACATTTCTTGGATTTTTTTGACTTTAATGGTAAACACATTCATATATAGTGAGATAATTAAAATTAAACAAAGCCTATAGTTGTGTATATAAGCCCATTATTATACAACAAAATAAAAAGGGTTCATCCGAGACAAAATTAGTGATTACACGGTGTACTTCCGATCATGCTCCAATTTTGCTCACATCAGGGGTTACGGACTGGGGTCGAAATCGTTTAAGTTCATCAATGGTTGGTTGAGTAAGGAGGGATGCACAAGGGTAATCAAAGAAGTGTTTGGAAAAGAGCAAGGTAAGAATTCTGACTTATCTCTGAAGCTTCGACGGCTGAAGTGTGCATTAAGAAAGTGGGAATGGGAATGGAGAAAGCCTAGACGAGGATAAATTGAAGGAGGTTAAACAACTTAGGCTGGAGCTTTGAGAGTATCTTCTATTACAGGAAGATCTATGGGGATAAAAATCAAGAGTAAATCGGCTATTCTTGGCGGATGCAAATACGGCTTACTTCCACAAAACAATTAAGATCAGGGCAAAGCGTAGATCTATACAAGGTCAGAAGGTAGCGGGCAAATAGAGTGATGACCCCAAAAAGATGAAGAACCTAATTTTTGAACATTTTAGCAGTCACTTCAACACTAAAATGAGGGATTGGGAGTCAATTTTTGATCTCAACTTCAAACAGGTTTCAAGCAAGAAAGCAGACAATCTCGAGAAGCCGTTCTTATTGGAGGAAATTAAGGATGCTATTTGGAGCTGTGACAATAATAAGACACCAGGGCCGGATGGGTTCAACTTTAGATTTTACAAAGTGTGATGGGAAGATATTAAAGGGGATTTACTGAAGATGTTAAAAAATTTTCATGGAACTGCTAAGCTAAAGCTGAGTGTGAATATATCTTTCATCTCCCTTATACCAAAGACAACAGATCCTATGGAGATCTCCGACTTCAGACCAATTAGTATAATTGGCTCATTGTACAAGATCACTGCTAAAATCTTAGCAAACCGACTTCGTAGTGTGATGGATAAACTTATCAGTGACACGCAGTGTGCGCTTCTGAAAGGTCGACAGATCTTCAATGGTATTTTAATCACAAATGAGATCGTTCATTCTATGGAAAAAGGTGGAAAGGAAGCGAAGGGTGTAGTTGTGAAATTTGACTTCTCCAAAGCATATGACTGCGTAGAATAAGAGTTTTTAGACATGGTTCTATTTAAAATGGGGTTTGGAGTCAAATGGAGGGAATGGATTTGGGAGTGTGTTTCATCGGTCAAAGTTTTGGTTTTAGTAAATGGTTTGCCTACGAAAGAATTTCGCATGAGGAGAGGATTGAGGTAAGGGGATTCCCTATCTCCTTTTTTATTTATCATGGTCACTAAAGTTTTGCATCCTTTGTTTGAGGCTGCGGTGGGAAATGGTTTTATTGAAGGCATCAATTCTGTCATACAAGGTCAACCATTCACGCATCTATAATTTGCAGACGACACCATACTTTTCTTGCAACCGAAGGTGGAAAACTTGGTGAATGTAAAACGTATTCTATGCTGTTTCGAGGGATGAGTAGGTGCACGTGGCTAATCTCGGTTGCATCGGCTTTGTGGAGTATTTGTTTAGCAAGGAATGATAAGATTTTCAACAACAAGAATTCAAGTGTTCATAAGCTACTGTTTCACTCAAAGCTTCAAGCTCTCATTTGGTTAAAAGCTTCAAATGAAGGATCGTTTGGAGACTTTGAAGGATGGTGGGATAATCCCTTAGAATGTACTGCCTCGTGTAATTTCCAATGTATGGGCAGACATGCATCTCTTGCCAGGTTACCTCCCATTGGGACGTCGAAGTTCTATGTTGAAGGGTTGTGGTCTCTCAATTCGGCTAGTTGCGGGGGAATTTAACGCCCTCTTTTCAGGTCTCGTTTCCTAGGAGGGATGGTTGTTCACTGAGATTATGGCAATCAAAACGGCGCTCGAAATCTTCATTGAGGCTGGTTACAGTGGTAGAGTTGATTTGGTGGTAGAATCTGGGTCAAACATTGTGGTCAACTGGATCATTTATCCCTTACAATGACCTTGGCATTGGTGGCCGCTGCTTGCTGAGATTGATCAGGCTGCACTTCGAGTCAATAAGGTTTGTTTCTGCTGTAGGACAGGGACAAGTAACACAACTGCAAGGTGGCTCGCAAAGGATGGATCTTGTAGGCTTGAAACCTTTAAAGTCTGGTGGTAATGCATGGGTGTATCCTGATAAATCTCTATTTGTTTGTTTTGTTTATGATTGAAGTCGGTTGAACTGTTTGGTTGTCTGCTTTTGATCTTGTGCAATAGTTTGCACTCGCACTTGGTGACTTGTTATTTCGTTTTGCCTCGGGTTGTATGTACTTTTTTTCTCTCTATTTAGGATTAAGAATGTTTTTAATGAGACATACAATATTAGGTTTGGGCTAGATTGACTCATTAATAAAATCACTTGCCAAGCAAAAAAAAAATAACAAATCAACTGCATATAAATGATATATTTCTTTGATTTTATCAACTGTTCTTTTTATCATCGGATTAATCGTAACGAGTATATTAAAACAATTTATATAAATCATGTATAAACACTATATTGTTCAAAGACTATAGAAACATAGATTATCAATCAAACTTATGATATAATCATGGACGGACCCAGGACTTTAGGTTAGAGGGGCAAAAATAGATTTTTAATAGAAAATATATGGAAAAAAATATATAAATTTTTTAATTGTATAGGTATTTCAAATTTTTAGAGGGACGACCGCCCCTTCAGCCCCCTCAATCTATCCCTAGATATAATGATACAAATATGCTAAAATAAATCTTAATTAACATTAAATTTTTAATATCAGACATATACTGAAAAAATTAGTCGAGAAATATACAATCTTCTTTCATCCGTTTCTGCTTGATCTTGGAAGAAAAATAATTGGACCGTATATATTGTATCAATCAAAGTACAGGGCTATATGTTAACAAAGTGTTTAATGAACAGGTTATAATCAATTACCTTTTTTATTTATCATATTTGTTTGGGTTAATGTTTTTTTTACTTAGTATGTAATTTGATTTTTAATTTGTTGGTTCTATTTGATTTCTTATTTTGGTTTTTAAGTTGCAATTTTGACCTTTGATTTTAGCTTTGAACTGTATTAGGGTTCTGAATTTTTATTTGGAACAATTTGACCCTTGAAATTTGATTTTAAATTTAAATTAACCTCTAACTTTTTAAATATTAAAATTGTATTAAAATAAATTTTGAAATATGAATCTTGACATTTTATATAATTTAAAATTTACAAAAAAAAATTGTTAAAGGTCAAATTGTATATAAAACCAAAGTTTCGTATCAAATTAGATAAAAATCACAAATCAAATCGCATATCTCAAAATTACACCAACCCTATTTGTTTTTCAGATTAAAAAACGATGGTTGATCAGAAATTTTAAACCCATTCACTAAACTGATTGGATTTGAAGATGTATTTGGTGTGACTGAGGCCTGCAAATTAAGGGACATGGCATGGCGGAGGAAATTGATATATTTTAATGAATAGTTATTTTTTTAAAGTTAATGAAAAGTTATTTGATATATTGATTACATAAAATTTTAATATATTAATAGAAGTTTTAAAATTTTTGACTTTTCTTGTGTAATATTTTTAGAGATAGCAAATGAGTCATTCGGTTCGGTTTCGGTTCGGGTCATTTCGGTTCGGTTTATTTCGGGTCTGACTACATTCGGTTTAAGTTCGGTTCAGGTCTGGTTCGGTTTTAGTTCGGGTCTATGGTGATTTTGGTTCAGGTATCGGGTCAAGACTTTAGTTCGGTTGATTTTCGGTTCGTTGATTTCGGGTCGGTTGATTTCGGGTCGGGTCAATATCGGGTTAATAGGAGATCGATCGTTTTAATCGGGTTTTCAGGCCATGTTAGGTTTTTCCACCCTATATATGACTTTATATAGCCTGTATATTTGGCTTTTTAGTGTGTTGCGCAACAATTCAAATCTCATATTTATTTATTTATTTTAATATATTTTTTATTTCGGGTTGCCTTCGGTTTGGGTTGCTTTCGGTTCGGGTGAAATCGGTTCAGTTTCATTCGGTTCGGTTGAAAATCACTTCGGGTCCATTTTCGGTTCAACTGAAATTCGGTTCGGTTTCGGTTCGCTTCGGTTTATTTCGGGTTTCGAATCAAATTTGGGTCATCGTGTTCGGGTTGATTTTGGGTCTCGGTTCGGGTAAATCAGTTCGGTTTTCGGGTATCATGTCAAGTTTGCCAGGTCTAAATATTTTCAGAAAATAATAAATTGATGTGCATTAAGAATAATTCGATTGACATAATAATTTATACAATATATAAGAGTACGCATGATCGAATATACTTAAACCGGTTACTATGCTCGTAGGGAGAAGTCGGAGTAATATATATGTTGTACATCAATGAATGTTTAAAAAATAGTAGATCAATAAATGCGTCTTTCTTCACTCTATTTTCAACGACTAAGCCAGCAAAATTATGGACGGCCAAAATTGAATGAAAAAAAAATATGAAACGACAAAACATATTATTATTATACTAATTTGAAAATTTTACTATTTTAGAATGATAAAATTATTATTATCATTTTGTTAATGTAGAAATTTATAAAAAAAATTAAAAATAAGAGTACGAATATATGACTAGAGAGGGCACGAATCGAGTCGGGTTCTTTACCGGTCCAAACTCGACATGAAAACGCTTACACTAACTTGAAGATGACCCGATCGTATTATTTAAAAAATCGACCCAACGCAAACACACACATTCTTAATAAAAATAAACTCGTACCAACCCGAATTAAACTTTTTTCACAAAAAACTAATCCGATCATGTTCATTGATATTCCTGGTATAGTAAATGCTATCACACATACAATCATACTCAATTCGATGGAATTGATTGATCTTAAAGGGGATCTTCTATAATTTCGCACGTGAGGGGTTATTTCTTGGTTTCATCCCGTCATTAATAACTTGATTATTTTTAGATAATAGTCAACCCTAACGTCCTCGCTACATTACATATATACTAATTATAATATTTTTATAAAACATAATAATCATTTTTAAACCTCACTTTTATGAGAGAAAAAAATCTATCAGAACATAATGCAGTTGACTTATTTAATTACTATAACTAATTTTGAAGGGGCAATTGGCCAAATATTTTTTTTTGGGTATTTATTTAGTCAAATACCTCATTTTAACAACATTTGGAAAAATATATTCTATTTGGGCCACGTAAGATGAACTCGCGTATTAAGTGGACAGATAAAAAAAAGTTAAGTTTTTATTATATGGAACTCGCTTTCTGCAGGACGCGAGTTCGCCCTACGTAGTACAAATAGGGGGTATTTTCTAAATATTATTGAAAGGGGGTTATTTAGCCACACAAATTCCCAAAAGAAAATATTTAGCCAATTACCCTAATTTTGAAGTCATTGCTTAAAAAATACATATTTTTAGGGAACAATATTACAAATACTTAAGTTAGTATTAATCCACCAACAACTATTAAGCACATTAATAAGACATATTATTTTAAAAATATATATAAATTTAAATCTTAAAAATAATAATATTATAAAAATTAATCTCGTACTTTAAATATAGACAATGAGACAAGTCATATATACTATTTTAAAGAAATTAGTATCAATCCAAAAAGTCACTTTCACAGTTGGACCGATCGCATAAGCTGGCACTCGTGGAGCCCACATGACATGATTTTAGCTGTCGAGTGGGGCCGTTCTTACGACGACGCTTAAGGAAAAAACCAACGCGCTAGGCATCTTCGCCGTTCCAACGGGATATAATAATCACCCTTGTCCACCACGTGTCTTGTTCTTACGCTCCCCCATATTTGAAATTGTGACAATTATTATTTTTCTAATGTAAGAGCGACCGCAAACAACCAATCACGTCTGCCCAAGTGTTTGATTTTAAACAACCGATTGGGTTGTACTTAATATTGATTGCTTTATGCCAAACATTGGGATTAATTTTGTTTTATCGGGGGAAATTAATGGATGATTAAAGAAAGCTAAGCAGACCCGTTGAATTTAATGCGTTAACTTTGAAATATTCTGATGCATATTTCTAAAATTTTAAAAAAAAAAGAACAGTCCACATTTTATGGCTAATCATTTTCATTCTGGCTTTTCAAGCATGAAATTCATATTCCATGTCTTTGTTCCTTTTAAACTTTTTTGGAGTTCATATTCCGTTTCCCTAACAATTCTACGCTAATTCAATTCTTTTCACATAAAAAATGTAACTTTAATCGGATGATAGTATAACTATAATTATTATCGAACATTATAACGTACAATCGGACTGAAAATAAAAATAAATCTAAATATAATCCACACGAAGATAGAATGAAAACCCAAGCATATTGCACGACATATAGCTTAAATCTAATATTTGATGTGCGATATTTTAAAATTCAAAAGGGATTTTGAATTATATTATTATTTCGAATTGGGTTAGAGATTTTTTATACTAAATTTAAACATGACACAACTCGACTTGATCATTTACACAATCTAATTCAATCTAACCCTGTAATTTTATGTTTAAAAAACCCGATTTTAGTACGTCAAGTTGAGTCGGAATCTATTGAATTTGAATAATTTGACCATGATTAACATATTTAAAATATTTTTTGTAAATCATAAATAATGTATATTAATTTTAAAGTATTACTTTTTTCAACATACTAGTATTCTTCCGGATGTTTAAATATTTAATAAATCATCGTAATATTCAATAGTATTAAACTAGCTTCCATGTTGTTGATAAAAGCTATGGAATTTACTGTAAAGTTCAGTTTTGATAATATTTTTTTAAAGATAGGAGCCAAAAATGGCTAAAAACATGTTTTTAATTTGATTTGTAATTTTCTTTTACTCATTGCTGATTTCAACGTTAAAGCAAAATACATGCATCTGTACATATATTCATTTTATATAATAAAAACCAACCAATAATCTCCAAGAATTAAGACCATTATAATTGAGGGGGAAAATGAAAGGAAAAGGACAAGCAATTGCAGCGCGGGCATAGCTGGGGTGTCAGTTGTGCATGGAACACGAAGAAGACCTAACAAAACTCAAACCCTAAATATCAACTAATCAGAATAACAAAGAGGGATCCTTTAGGACACTTGGAGACATAGAAATCGATCAGATACATTATTAAGCAGCGGTCTTAAGTTCACAATAAATAAGTAAATTTATAAATAAAAAAAACTTTCGAGTGGTTAAGACTAGCTCCTGGATGGTCCATCATCCATGTGATGATTTTCGTAAGAATATACAAATCCCTTTCCCCTGTGAATATTTCCTATTTTCTCATTTGTTTTATTTTATTTTATCTTGTAATAAGGTGTAGTTGTTGTTAAGACAAACAATGTAAGAGGTCAGGGAATATTTCATGTTTGTGACAATACAATGCAAAGAAAGTGATATAATGGGTCGACAAATAGCTCTAAGTGATGGGTTAATTCGAGTGTTTAGAACTCAACGAATGACTTAAGTAGTAAAGAGTATGATATTCATCTTAAAAGACTCAGGTTTAAGCATGCGTGTGTATAGTGTGCAAAGTGTATGTCTATTGTTAAATAGTTAAAAAAATATTAACAAATATTATTATGCAATCACATCAATATATTAAAAAAATTCAAATGCTCACATAATTGTTTTACAAACACACCCATACAAATGAATGTAAACTGTAGGAATGGATATTAAAAAAAACATATAATGGTAAATTGTTAATTAAACATTATAAACTCGATCATGATATAACAAAGCACACGACAAATATACGAATTTTGATTCGATTGTATCTGGGATTTGAATGTAAGTTTTTATGTTATTAAATTAATCTTTCAAACTAGGTATTGAAAAAAAGATTTGTATATCCAGATCCAATTACATGCATTCAACAAATATATGCATGTTCCTGATATTTTTGGGTTTTAAATTTTAATTATCTTTTTAAGTAATAATCTTAATTAGATAGTTATAAATTAATGAAAATTGGGAGAAGATAGCATTTGGTGCACTGGTTTGGATTATTGTTAGGAGAATACTGCTGGAATAGATGAAGATTTCAATCATTAAGTGTTGAAATAATACAATAGAAATCATTATTCCCCGATCATATCCAAAATATAATAACAGTGAACAATTATTTTACTCAATAATATTTGTTAAATTTATTTTGAACCACATATAATATTATACACTTTTTATGAAAAAACGAAATATAAACGTTAAAAAATTAACATCGCATGATGTTTTTATTGAATAATTTTTATCTAAGGGGAGAGAGAAAGAAAAATTGCTATTACAGGGACTAGACCAAAACTTAAATGAAGAGATTGGATGTAAACAAAATCTTTAATTACTTGCTCTAAATTGTATTGACATTGCATGATGCTTTTTAATTTGTTTTAAAATATTAAAAATAGTCAAACATCCCGTGATAATTCATAATAATTACAAAAATGATAGTAATTTGATTATGGCAGCGTTTGCTTTCAATTGAAAGGCAAATAAATATGCTTAAAACACTATTATAAACGAATAATTCTAACAAATTATGCTGATAATAAAATAAGAAAGATTAGATCAATGTCCATGATAAACCAATGGATAGTCACAAGAAATATGAAAAATATTAAAATTAATAACATTTTGTAATTCTTCATCATCTTAATAATTTTTAATATTATGGGGTGATTACATAGTAGTTGTAATATCTGTTTTTTACTTCTAGTCTTTTGGAAAGGCACACACCGTGCATATTACATTGTTCAAACCCGGGTCACTTAGGAGGAATAACGCTATCTTTTATCATTGGGACTAATCAATGGGTTCATCATCTTAACGTTTTAATCGAATTAAATGGTTAATTAAATATTATACGATCCTTTTTGAGATACACTAATTGGTATAGTGGCTAAGGTGCTCATATGACTCATCTTATATAAGCTCGAATCCTAATATGAGAATGTAATACCTTTCTGTTTAATCAAACAAAAAAATATTATACGGTACTCTCTCATTACAAAATATATGATTGTAACAAATCAAATTAAAACAAATAAGGAAAGAAAGAAAATTGCATTTAAGGATTTACAGGATAGAGTGGATTTTTAAATGTTTGGTTTTGGTTTTTGATGGAAAGGGAAGATGGATACATCATCGATGTGGAATGGAGGGTGATGGATCGTTGTATTCCCACAAAGTTGAAATGGATAACCCTATTATGTCAACCCAATCGACCATATGGGGATGATAAATAGCCACCCTCTATAGTGCTCTAATATTTTTAGAAAAAGAAAAAAAACCCATCAAACATATATATGGATAATTGTTAATACGTTTTTTTCATCACTATAATTATAAATTTTAATTTTGAAAAGGATGGAAGATACGATACTGGAGCCAATTATTAATTTTACTATACAAGTAATTTCGTTCTAAAAAAGTGAGAACCAGTTGGTAATTGTTTTTTATTTGGGAAACTGTTAAAAAAATTCTTTTATTAGTTTTTTTTTTTTTGCAAATAATGCATCTGTTTAGTTTTTTGGGTGCTGTTTCTGGTTCTTTACGATGTCAATAATTGCTTGGACTGTTAGAGGATTAGGAAATCAGAATACTGTTAGAGCTCTTAAGGATGTGATCTTTAAGAAAAATCCCAATATAACTTTTATCAGTGAAACTAAGAAGAAACAAAAATATTTAGAAAAACTTCGTACTAAAAACAGATTCTCTAAGAGCTTTTATGTCGATCCACAAGGGTTAGCGGGTGTTCTTGCCTTATGGTGGACTGTTGAAGTCCAAATTGGTGTTATAGGAGAATTTTCCAATTATATTGATGCCTCTGTGTCTGTACTTTCATTTATGGTCCTCCATATAGAGGAGAAACATTACTTCTGGGAAAATCTTTCTTCTCTAAGAAATGGTAATTCCTGTAAATGGTGTGTTCTTGGAGACTCCAACATTATTTCTAACCAAAGCGAAAAAGAAGGTGGAAATTCTATTGATAATTCGCAGGTTGGATGGTTTTATGAGTTTATTGATTGTACTAGACTTTTAGATCTTCCCATCAAGGGAGGTACCTTCACCTGTCAAACATGAGATGTGATGATGAAGCAATTGTAGAGAAGACAGAATTCTCATTTCTAATGAGTGGAGTTTAAAGTTCCCCAAGGTTATTGGAGTTCTTGAAGCAGCCACCGCATCTAATCATAACCCCATTGTGTTTTTGTTGGAAGGGTTAAAAGAAAAAAAAAAGAGTTTAAATTTGAATCACAGTGGCTCCTTGAAGAGGATTGTTCTTCTAATGTTAGAGAGGCTTGGGATAAGCAGGTTCTTAATCCCTGCTCAAATGTCCTAGTGAAAAAGCTCAAGACCACTCGACTTAAATTGGGTAAATGGAACAGGTCAAAATTTAGTTGTAATAGACGCTCTATTGATGATATCAAGAAGAGAATCCTCTTGCTTCAAAGCTCTTCTCTTTCTAGCTCATTGAAGGAGGAAATCTTTGCCCTCAAGCATGAGCTTCATAAGCTGTGGGAGAGTGAAAAACGTCATTGGCATCAAAGAGCTAGGGTTAATTGGCTCAAGTATGGAGACAAAAACACAAAGTTCTTTCATGCTACCACAATCCAGAAACAAAGACAAAATGCTATCTTGAAAATAAAAAATGACTTGGGTCTCTGGATAGAGGAAGAGCAAGCTATTTATTCCCGCGGTGAGAACCACTTCAAGAAAATCTATTCCAAAGATCCCTCGATTAGTTGTGATTGTATTGCTGATCTGATTCCTTCTTGTATTACGAACGACATCAACCGATCACTCGGTAAAAAAGTTACTGAAGAGGAAATTAGAAAAGCTGTTTTCAGGATGGGTGCTTTAAGTCCCCGGGGCCTGATGGTTTTTCAGGGATATTCTATCAAACTTTCTGGGACATCGTCAAACATGATGTCATATCTTCAGTTAAGGATTTCTTCAACAGTGGTGTTCTCGATCATGAGGTCAATAAAGCCAACATTGTTCTCATTCCTAAGATGAAGAACCCTACAGAGGTCGGTCAGTTTAGGCCTATAAGTCTTTGTAACTTATTATTCAAAGTTAACTCAAAGATCATGGCTTCAAGACTAAAAGAGTTTCTTCCGATGATTATCCCTCCAACTCAATCGGCCATTACAATGGTCGTCTCATTCATGATAATATTATCCTGGCTCACGAGGCTTTCCATGTTATCAAGAGAAAAAGAAAAGGTGCAAGTAGAGTGATGGCCCTCAAAATTGATCTTGAAAAAGCCCATGACAAGGTTGATTAGAGAGTCTTGGAGTTTATTATGATCAAAATGGGGTTTAGTAATTGGTGGGTTCAAAGAGTCATGCAATGCATTTCTACCATTTCTTTCTCCCTTGTCATAAATGGTGATAGGCATAAAGAATTCACTCCTTCTAACGGGGGTCCTCTTTCCTCATTTCTCTTTCTCTTCGTGTCTGTTGAGTTGATCAAACAATGGCAATTGGCCAAGAGGGGGTGAATTGACTATTTAAAAGTTGAAGGGTGCAAGATGGAAATGTAAAAATTGGACACAAGCAATTTTAGAGTGGTTCAAGCTTAGAGCAAGCTTTACATCTACTACCTCAGCACCCTATTGAGGATTTTAACAATTCACTCACTGGATTTGTCCCCTTTTCTCGACTTAGGAGGAAACCGTTACAATCGATCAAAGCTTTCTACCCAAATCTTGATCAAAGACACTCTTACAAAGAGAAATTGTGGTAAGCAGAAAAATGCCTCTCAAAGGTATATAAGTTTACCCAATTACAAGTTCACACAAACCCAAACTTGAATAAAAATGAATACAATAAAATCTTTCGAGAGGGTTACGAGAATTTGACTCTATAAGGCTCAAAAGGATTGGATTTATGCTTGAATGTGCTTGACTTGTTCAAATATAGTTGTTGTGGCTTTTTAGGATTGCTTTTATACCCTTCCATTGATTTATATCTGTTTGGGTAGTTGACATCATCAATAGAGCCGTTAGGCTCCCTCTTTCCCACCATTAATGCACTTATGCAATCTACCGTATCGGTACACGAACAGCCGTATCGATACTTGTCTCAAAATAGAAAGAGCTGTTGTGTACAAAGTATATGGGCGTATCGATCCACGGGAAGGCGTATCAGTACAGTATCAGTGTAAAACAAGGGGCATATCGAAACGAAAAAGGCCGTATCGATACAATTTTGCTCACTTGGGCAACTACCAAAACCTGTTTCGGTACGCCACGTAGACATATCCATACAGGTTAATTGATTTTCAAAATCGTGTGTTCCCAATAACTAACAAGATAACATTCGAATAATAAATAAAAAGATTAGAAAAACCTTAACCCCTCATATCGATACGGTAATAGCCGTATCGATACGTTGTTCTTTAAATCTTAAATCCACTACAATTTTTTTTTTTCCGAATATTAGTCTCAATATGAAGGCGAATCTTCTAAACATCCTTGGTTATGGTCTAATGGAAGATGGGTCTAAATATCTTGGCTTACCTTTTTTATGGGGTCGTGGTAAAAATGAGGCCCTTGGTTTCATTCTTGAGAGGATCCGACAAAAGCTTCAAAGCTGGAAAGCAAACCTTCTATCTTAAGGGGGTAAGGAGGTTATGATTAAAGCTGTTGCTACTGCCATTCCGTCATACGTTATGCAGTGCTTCCGCCTTCCGTCTACCTTTTGTGATGATTTAAACTCTATATCATTAGTAAGTTTTGGTGGAATGGGTCAAATGATAAAAATAGAGGTATCCATTGGCTTAATCGAAACAAATTATGCAAGACCAAGGATTTGGGAGGCATGGGCTTCTGGGATTTGAAGTCGTTCAATATAGCCTTTGTTGCTAAGCAATTGTGGAGAATCCTCAAGAACTTTAATTCTCTACTTGCTCGAGTCCTTAAAGGGATTTACTTCTCAAGTGGCAACATCTTTTTAGCCCCTAGAGGAAGCAACCCTTCTTGGGCATGGACAAGTATTCGTGATGGGCTTAAATTGATTTCGGAGGGATCTATTTGGCGAGTGGGTAATGGTAAGGACATCTTCATCTCGGAGGATCGATGGGTCATTTCTCTCCCTTCTCGTATAATTTTGTCTTTGAAACCTTCTAACTTCCAAGATTTTTTGGTGTCTAATCTTGTTGATGCTGAAAACAAAACTTGGCGTCTTGAGAAATTGAATAACCTTTTCTCAGGATGAGTTAGTATGATTCTTTAATAAAAATAGAGATTATTCTATCAAGTCAGGATATCATGTCAAGTTTGTGGACGTGGAATCGACTTTTTCTCCATGTTCTAGTGATGATCCTTCTTTCGATCTGAGATTATGGCGTTCTGTTTGGAATCTTCGTGTCCCGCCTAAAGTTAAATCCTTCATGTGGAAAGCATGTCATAATATTATTGCAACCAAAGGTAATCTTTTTAGGAGGTTCCATGGTCATGCCTCCTTTGGCTCTTCTTGCCCTCGATGCGGGGATTGTCTTGAAAGCATTGAGCACTTGTTTTTCATCTGTCCTTTTGCTCAGACCGTGTAGAGAGCTTTAGGATTTATCTACTCTCTTGAGAGTCGGGGATTTCTAGATTTTTCCAGATGGTGGAAGAAGCTTTCTGATCTTAATGCCAAAGGCTTTTTCTCGGATGGTCTTCATCTTATTGCTTTCTTTATGTTGGCATTTATGGAAGTCAAGAAATTCTCTTGTTTTTTCCTCACTGACGGATTCTCCTATTGAAGTTTGGCTTAGAGCTAAGACTGCATTTTTGGAATTCTTTGCATGCTCTTCTCATGTTATGGGGTCTGCGACCTTTTCTCCCTCTACTCCTCCTTGTGGAGGCTTTGTTAAAATCAACTGTGATGCTTCTTTCGACGCCAGCAATGGCAAGGCAATTGCAGCTTGTATTTTTCGGAATGAAAAGGGTCGGTTTCTTGGGGGTAAGTCTTTGTCCTTCCTCGCCCCTTCTGTTTCGGTTACAGAAGCGATTGTCGTTCGAATGGGAACCATTTTTGCAATTGACGTAGGCTTTGAGAAGGTGATTTTTGGATCAGATAACTCTAGAGTTATCTCTCGCATTAACTCCAAAACGCTTAACGTGTGAGAGTCAGTTGTCGTTAAAGGCGATGTTATTATCTTATCTGCTCCGTTTTCTTATTTTTCTTTTTTTCAGTTAAACGTGAATGTAATAGAGCTGCTGATTGGTTAGCAAAAGCATATCTAAAGGGCCAATGTCCTGAAGGCTGATTTTTTTGCCCACCTAATGGCTTGAACCCCTTCTGATTTCCTAGTTTTTTTTTTAATGAAATATTTCTTTTCAAAAAAAAAAAAGAGAAACAGAAGATAACGTAACAAAACAAAAGCTGAGTTGAGGAGGGATGGTTTTGTTTTGTTTTGTTTTGTTTTGAGAAATATGATGTGAGATTGTCATAAAAAAAGAAGGCTCGCCGATTCAAAATATTATATTCATTTTTTGTTAAAAAAATATTATATTCATTTCATTGATTTTTATTTAATAAAGAAAAAGAATACTCGGCCCTCACCAATCAAATCCAAAAACAGAAAGTTTATGACGTACCGCTATTGTTTTTATTTTTTTCGCCGGAGAAGAGAAGAGGGGCCTGGCCTTTGTGTTGTGACTTGTGATTGAAGGGTCAAGTTGGATTGGACGGTTAAGAGTTGATGTTTTTGGTTACGCCTCATGTACCTCTCACTCTCATTACCATCTGATCTCCTATTATGTTAGTCACTACAGAAGATGTTAATACATTAATAATATATTTAATGCATTTTTCTTCTTCTTACTGTTGGTTAAAACATTCAACTAGTTAATGGATTTTTGTTTTTAAGAAATGAAGAGCAGAGTGTTGTTTTACGAGGATAAAGCTGGTGGAGATCAGAGGAAGATTAGATATTCTGATAGCCATAGGGCCTTAGGCCAAGTAAGTGTCAATTTTATTGTATTATGATTCCATAACCCCTGTTACAAAAAAAACACTACTATTGTTTTGTTTTCTTTTGGGTTACAAATTACAATGAAAGCTTCAATTCTTGGGTTAGTCGATGGAAAGATATAGTATAACATTGTTTTATCATATTATTATTGTTATTAATATAATAAAACCTTTTGTAATCATCTACTACTTACAGTGTCGTTGCGGATGATGATGTTTGTGCTGGATGTGTATGCTCCCTTCCCTATCTCGTCAACAGAACATAATAGAATTGCAAAGAAAAGAATCAAGTTAACAAATGGTGGACAACTTGCAGTCCGGTGAGCGGAGAGGATGCATTGCTGGGCTAATCAGGAGGGATTTGGCCAAATATATCAGCGCATGATTCCCATTCCCCCTGCTCTCTGTCCTCCCAATATCCACCGATGTAACGGTATGAGTCCTTGTTCTTGTCCTTCTCAAACCACCTCGGCTTCCATCCCCTCTCCTGCATCTTCCCTGCCTGTATATGTGTAACCGTCCGTACACATCAGACCGGCTAGAAACTATAATCTAACTCAACTCATCACATGCATCATTCATATTAGCTATAGGCTACTCAGTTATGGTCACAAAAAAACTGCTTTTCTTGGTTTCCACAATAAATGTTTATCTTAAGCGTATTCGTGTAGGATCTAGGATAAAATCTCTTGCTTATCCACCTGCAAACCACGGTTGGCCAAAAACATAGGTCCTAGGACATGGTTTATACCCTAGATTGCTTAGTGAAATTCTACATCCATGGGCAATCCGATCGACATCCTAGTTAGCAGTTGGGTCGGATGCTAAGTGCATTATGAGAAAACTTTCAAGAACACGTCTAGACAATGTAGCCCATACCCAAGTTTGCATGTTTCCTTCATAGTTTCCTAAAAGCCCAAACAAAGGAAAGACTTCGTGGTGGTCTAATAGAGCAATAGTTCCTTGACGCTTAAATTTGTGTGTTTGCCAATTTGCACCATGACACAGAATTGACAATAAAGATGAAACAAAATGTAAAACACACCTGCCGTTGCCGCTGTTCCAACCACAACTTCTCTGAATTTGCCATTTCATACTCTCCGTTTTCCAGATACCTTTGATTCGGTCTCAGCCTTGAATCAGTAGGAGGTAGCTTTTCCTGCATACACAAAGGAGATTAAAAAGTCATCCATGTTACTGCAATCCAGGCCGTAGGGTATGCAGACACAGCTCAACGGTTTCAAATTGTTCCATTTCCTTCTGATATAAACATAATGGAATTTTCATACCACCCACTCATGGCATTAGATTGGCAAAACGTGTTAAGTTGTATCTGGTGGGATTTTTAGGAGGCTTGCTCCGTTTCCAAAGTAGATTGGCTTCCGATAGAGACTCCTGCCCCTTTCCTTTAGAACAGTCTCCATTCACATAATTCATGCTTTCATTCCATTTTCCAAATACCGTAGCCACTGTCTTTCCATTCTTATCTTGAACTGTACCATGTACCTGGTGTGAAATCATTTTTTGTAAGAAAATGAGGATAATAGAAAATATCATAATTCTACAAAAATAAGTATTTGATATAATTGTGTAAAAAGGGTTTTGAGGAAAATGGAAGATAACCTGGTGAGGATTTCTGTCTACAATAGATTGCTCCTTGAATTTCAGCTTAGACGAATATTCGCGATTCCCCTTTATTTGCATAGTACCACTGTGATCACAATACAATTTTCCCAGTATGAGATTGTATATTGAGGTTGTAACCTGACAAAAGAAAGTCCGTTTTCAATTGGATGCAACAAATATATGTATACATACATACACAGACCAATATATATATATTTGTTTGTTAACTTTTTGGGTTTATACCTTACTCCACTGGAACACTTCTCCATCTTCAAACTCCAAGGTCAAAATGCCAACAGGATCAAGCGTGATTGAGCGACCCCAAAATTTGCTCTTTAAATTGCTATCACCCCAAAATTTCCATCCTGTACCCTGACAATGGCATGCTACAACAGTAGGATGATGACTGACCTGACACCATATATGGAATATTTATCAGCAAATTAATATATAGCATTAAAACATAAACAAAGAAAAAGATAAAAGATGACAACGAAAATTTATACTCTCTCTCTATATAATAAGC